>LGRX02028784.1:0-26170 GCA_001247695.2 Cymbomonas tetramitiformis | reverse complement strand
CACACGGGGGAGGCAAGCGCTGTCAGGCTGATGGCTGCACGAAAGCACCTATGGGCAGCACCGAGTATTGCAAACCTCATGTTGGGATGCAAGCGCTGCCAGGCTGACGGCTGCACCAAATCAGCTCGAGGCAGCACTGAGTATTGCAAGGCACACGGGGGAGGCAAGTGGTGCCAAATTGACGGCTGCACCGTAACAGCTAGAACCAGCACCAAGTGTTGCAACATGCATGTGGGGGGCCAGTTGGACAGCTGCACCATATCAGCTAGAGAAATTACCAAGTGCATGGCACATAGGGTGTGGTTAATGATGTTTATCTTTAATGCCGTCTATACCACAGTTTGCTGATAGTTGAACTAAATCAGCTCAAGACAACGCCAGACTTTATTATGTAATACATTCAGGAGTTAGGCACTGCTAGACTGCCAGCCATGCAAAGAATTTGAGCGGTTGACAACGAACGCAAGGGATAGATGCACACAAATCGAATTAGATAAGGAAGCGGAGCAAATTCCCTATACAACTTTTATAAAGTAACAGCATTAATGATTGCAACCCTCAAACGTTTGTTGCCCTTAATTATGTATGGCAACCCCAAATTGAATAAACAAAACAAGCATGTCCACGATGTACCTAGTACGGATGGCGGGTGCCACAGTAAGACGTTATTTGATTTCATCGTTTATCCCGAAACGAGAGTGCCACGCAAGATTGTACGGAGTGCCGGTAGCCGGATACAGTCCTATTATGATCGTGCCATAGGTCACAATGCATAATCCAACTTAGTTATTCAACATTATGGATGTTGCTGCGAAGGGCACAAAGATGGGGTGTTGGCCCAATGCCTTGACTCACAACCATTCTATGGCCAATTATGGGTTTCGCGGAAACTTCACGACGCACGTGTCGAGACACTGCGGACCAGATTCGCCGATCTCCTCTCGCTTCATCTATGCAATTTCAGCTTATGCATAAGCAGATTTACAGCTTATGCATATGTTACGGTACAAGCGTGCCGCACGCATATGCGTGCTTATTTCAGTACAAGCGCGCCAGGCGCGCTTGTACTCGGCACAATTGAACCAGCACAAGCGCGCCTGGCGCGCTTGTACTGGTACAAACACGCATATGCGTAACACATACACAGACTTACAGCGTATGCATAATCATGTGTAAACGTTGTGCTTCGCTATGCTACTCATATTCAAATGGTGTGTTGCGCTACGCTATGCCATGCATATGCAAATAATATGTTGTGCCGTGCTATGCAAATGCACATCCTTGCACATGCTGTGTAAATGAAAATGGTGTGGAGTGGTGTGCTTGTCACAACTTCGGTTACCACACTCAGACCCCAGTACGAGGGGGGTGCAGCCGCTTCGGAAAGACCCCCCTTCACATCTTCCCCCATCGCGCCCGCCTCAGCCTTTGACAAACACCCCAACCATGACCCCCCTTACAGTAATTGACATCCCCCCGTCAGTCACGCTCCCACCCCAATTTATTCTCAGATCACATGCCTTGAGCGTATCGTGTTCGCCCTTCAGCTCAGATCGTGATCATGATGGTACGTATCCTCTAGCTCGGGCAGCCTCATCTCCTTCTCCTGCTTGGAGGTCTTTCAACCTGGCACAGTAGCGACTGCCATGGGTGCCCGTGATGCCTCTGCAAAGTGCGCCTTGTGGCTACTATCCAAATTCAAGGTCCTGCCATAAGGACCTAGGTGCAAGTGCAATTTCCTCGCGTCTGCGTACCCAATTGGTCAAATGTGGGATTCTCCCTCCTGCAGTGTATAAATTATATGCAACGCTTCGCCAAACTCTACACCAACATCACCGCGACCAGCCGGAGCCGATCGAGCATCGCAGAGCGACAAGCACGACATCGCAAGTTAGCCTCGCGACATGACGACGCATGCCGTCTCGCCTCTAGCGACGCATGACAGGGCGAACGCAGCAAGCCCTTGTTGACACCAAACGCCGCTGTCACTAGAAACCAATACTTACAGGGCATCTGAAACGACAATGGCATTCACGGACTTTCGCAGTGCTCGCTCGAGTATTTGGCTTGTTTCTCGCTGCCATTGTTCGGGTCCGAACCTTTCAAAACCATTCTGCTGTATAGTGATATTTTCTGCTTGTGGCCTACAGTAGTATTAACTTTGATACATATATGTATACTTTGAATCCACGCGAGATCTTTGTCACTCGCAGTTTGTAAGAGTCTGGTTCGGATCCCCAGAGTGCCTGTACGCCACTCTGAGATATGTACGAAGTCGTGCGTGTGTGCGTGTTCTACCTGTGAATTGCTCGTTGTGTTGCATGATTGTTTTCTCGCTTTCTTCCTGACTGTCCGAATGAGAATCCGCGTTCCGCAAACATAATTTGAACGCGCGCGCATTCGTTGGATTCACGAGTTGGTGCTGCGGAAGCGCGTTTGCACTCGGCACGTCTTCCGTTGTGCGCTGGTATATGTAAACAACCGGCAGCGACGGCGGAGATCCGCAGCAGCCCAAATATCGGTCAGGCGTAATAAATGCGTTTATTTAGAAGTGGTATGCGGTGACATTTTCCCTTTTGAGCACGCAACGCCGAAATAGCTCGAGGCTGCGTTACCGTAAATTCGCACCGGATACGGCAACCAGCCGCAAACACGCTTGGCTTTGTTTGCGTTCACGCACGCTAGTTTTGGACTTTTGTAGGGAATACGAGTCCCACTCACTTTTCGAATTCGAACCTCGCTGGGCTTGCCTGTTGTGAACGTGCGAACCGTCGTATGTGGCAGGCGTGTCGGAATCTATGTGTGAACAAACACGCAGTCAAGCACTACAAGTCAAGTGCAACACTCACATATGTCAACCGTGAAACTGTGAAGCTATACACAAGATAATACGAAGTGTTATAGCTTCCGCCGAAAGAATGTGATGACAGCCCCTAAGGTGTCAGATGTGAAATGACAGATGCTATGAACTGGCTGACTACCGAAGTCGATATCGGAGATGGCGCTGATGACAGTGAAGAAGTCATAGTAGTCGAACCGTATCGGTGATGACACAGATGATGATGACACTGTCGGCATGCCAAATCCAGCACACCACCTCGAGTGAGGTGGGCAGACCAGAATGAATACACTCATACCAATCTCCAGTCCAGACCAGAAGAAACCACAATCATGCCTGCCAGGGCTGAAAACCCCAAAAAGCTGGACAAAGTCCACACGGTCCTGGCAGGCCTATCAGCTCCTGTCTCTAGTGCCAATCCTCCACCGGGGGAATAGAGTGCTGCTGTGCCCTGAAGGTCCGCACACCGCGGTGTCATGCAGCCGGATGCTTCGTCAGGGATATGACAAGGAGTACCCGAAGGCAGGTCCAGGTCACCCCGTCACCGTCAGACTTACAGACAAAGGAAGATGTAGGGAGGGTCACAGCGGGTGGAGGCAGAGGCTTTCACGTACGAGACAGGTGCCGGTCACGGGTCCCCGAAGGGTACATAAGGTCGTAGGAGTCAAGGTACGGCATGCAACATTCACATAACAGGTCTTGTGCATGCTTGCTAAACCTCTAGGCTAACTGTCATTCTATCGGTTGTTGTTTTCTGCATATATTTTCAAATCCAAATCATAAAGTACCTGCAACAATGTACCTGCAAAGCACAGTCAGAAACAAAACCCAAAACAGGACAAATCAGAGGGCACTCACAGTCAGATCATGCTGCTGCTTTCTGAGTAGGCCTCCATGTCGAAAATCCAAAAGATCTGGCAGCCTGAATCACTGCCTTTTGTATATCCATGTAGCTGTCAAAGAGCATGTTGAAGTAGGGCACGGTGTTCTTGGTGGGAGGAACTGGCTTGGTGTAGGGGTCAGCCAAGTTCTTCTCCGAAGGCACCCTCCAGCATATGATCCAGCCCAGTCTGACAAAGTCTCTGAGCATATGGAATCTGACCAGAACATGCTTGATCTTCTGGGACAGTGGGATATTTTCAGCAATAGACCAGCATGCATCATTATCCAGGAGAAGAGGAACCGGAAGCTCCAATCTGGGGCAGGTTGCTGAAGCTGGAAGGTATTCTGTGCTTCTCATATTCTGATAGTCCACTGGCCTGCGGTCTGAATCTGAATAAATCTCGAGTTCATCTGTCACTGACTTGCCATCAGGCCTGACACCACCGATTCCTGTGCCCGTAGGTGTAGTGTAATCCAGGAGTTTTGTCAGGAGAGTCCCTGGCTGTAATCCAGGGTAGCTGAATGCAATGTCAGTGGCGACCCTCTCGGTCTCAGTGATCTCAGAATCAAGTCCAGTAGTAGAGGGTGGCTGCCCCTGAATAGGGTGTTGTATATAGCCGAAAATTTCTGTCAGCATAAACATGAGAGACACCACCCGCTGAGCTGCAGTAGATGCTGCAACATATTCTGAACCCGTAGAAGATGTTTCTGTGATTGTCTGTCTGACTGTACCGTACTGTAGAATCATACCACAGAAGAATATCACCATGCCAGAGTATGATCTAGCTGAGTTTTCCAGGTCTCTGGCAAGGTCAGCATCGGAGTACACAAACAGTGTGAGCACCCGTGCCGGCCTCTCAGGGTAATAGAAGGCCATTCTGTAGTGTGCTGTGCAGTCCAGATACTGTGCAATTCTGATAAGAGCCTTCATTGAGTCCTCTGAGGGACAGGCCACAAACTGTGACAGGTAGATAACTGCATAGTAGATATCTGGCCGTGACGTCCTGCTGTGCCAGAGTAGGGACCCAAGGATAGACCGATAGGGTTTTACCAGAGTGAGGTCTGGGTCTACTGGTTTTGATATCACCAGTTTAGAGTCCATAGGTGTACGGAAGGGTCTCTCGGGTATGTTGTTAGCTGTCATAAGGTCTTTAATCTGTCGAGACTGATTGAGGTACACCCCCTGGTCATTATGCTGTACTGTCATCTGAAGGATAGAGGATATAGGACCCAGGTGTTTGGCCTTAAAAGTTGCTCTGAAAGCGGTCCAGAAGGCCCTCTCAAGAGCCGTGGAACAGGCCATACCAAAGTCATCCACATATACCACACACATAGCCTTAACCGTAGGCGTGTAGATGTAATAGATACAGGCATCATGTGTAGACTGTCTGAATGATTGTCCCATGTATTTGAAACTGAGCATAAACTGTTTAACCATCCTCTGCCATGATGCGCCGGCAATCTTGAGGCCGTACAGCGCATATGAGAGCAGGGCATAGCTGTAGCCCTTAAAGGTATAGCCAGAGGGAAACTGAATCCACACGGGGAACTCAAGCTTAGCATGCATAAAGGCCTGAGACACATCCAGATGTGACACCACCAGCTAGAATAGAGCTGCAAATATGAATAGCAGTCTGAAAGCTGATATCTCTGGGGTAGCTGAAGAGGTCTCCCACGGAAGATAGCCTGTAGTTCTGCTGCCGTCACCAGCCATACGGGCTTTAAATATCTGATAGGGCTTGCCTGCACCAGTAGGGTCAGGTTTGAATGGCATAGACAGTACAAATAGTGTAGTAAGGTACTGTGCATTAGCCGGAGGTGTCCCCAGTTTGAGTTTTTCCTGATTAACCATATCACCAACCTCCTGATCCATAGCTTTCAGCCAGTCTTCAGACTGTGGTGAGGATAGGGCCTGTCTGACACCGTGAGGTAGCTTAATCTCTGGTGCCGAGACCTCAAGCATATGTGTAATAGTAGAGGTAGGAGCATCAGAGAGAAAATGCTCCATGCTGCTGAAACTGCCAAACATGTACTCTGCTCTGAGGTCACTGCTGAGGGTGTCAGAGAAGGGCAGGTAAGCTGCTGAGTGTGTGGACGGGAAGATAATCAGGTTGGCTGGTAGATCAATGTGCCAGCCAGCCGGCTCGTCGGTGCAGGGTTCCAGGATGACACCGTAGGGCCTCCTGTTGCCTCTGTGAGTGGAGATGAGAATAGCACTGTAGATAGGTGCTCTGATTGTCTGACGAGCCTTCACAATAGTCCAGATAGGATAGTGTTCATTGATGCCATTTAGCTTTCTGTAGCAGTCCAGATAGTGTAGAAGGTCCCGGTAGTGCCGACCATCTGATGTCTGTAATACATATCTGACTGCCATAGTCCAGGTAACTGTGCCATCTGTCTGAATGAGCTGAACACATGCGTGTGACTCCTCTCCGTCAAAGAAAGAGCCAATACAGTAATCACTCACCTTTAAGAAAACCGGAGATTTGGGGTCAGCCAGCTAATTCCACCAACTTGCGTACCCCCCCCCGCCAGCGCCAGCGTCCTATGGAATCGGTAAGAATTAGCAAGTATTTTCTTTCAATCAGCCAGCAATTCTCTTAAAAGTCCAATGATAAACACTTAAAAAGGCAACATTTTCAAAAATTTCCGCCTGCGGCGCCAGCACCCATATTTCTTATTTTCGAGGATTCCATAGCTCAAAAAAACCAGCCAGCTTTTCTCGACAACTTCGGTACCCCCCCCTCCCCCAAAAGCTGGCTGGTTTCTTATCGCCGGGTTTTCTTAAAGGTGAGTGATTACTGTACCATGAACCCTCGAGCCTGCTGTGTCAAAGCTGTCACTGAATGGCTGTGGTCTGTCATAGGATGCATCAAACTCCCGCTCTGCCTGATGTGGGTCTGGAAAGGAGCCCAATATCTCTCCCATGTCCTGATGATTATGAATCCAGTGAGGCTTACCAACATAGTGTATCATATTACGATATTAGTCTCAGTATCCAGGATCTTATATGCTAGGGAGCTGACTGATACACCGACAAGACGGCCCGACCAGGCCGCCCGCTGGGACTTCCTAGACATGCCAGGCTGTCTGGAGTTCCGCTGCTGCTGAGACATAATGACATAGCAGTTCTGGCCGAAGGCCTTCAGTTTAGCATAGCCATAGTGATAGCCTCTAATCTGATGAAATGGTGTTGTAGAGATGTTCTTGTGAGTAGAGATATTCCATATGAAGCCAGCATGGGTGGCAGCCAGAGGCCAGTAGTCCTCGGGCATGCCAGCTGCCAGAAGTAATGCCTTAGCCATGTCTGATATTTTGCCAATGGCATTTTCTGCATGAGGGTTGTCTGTATGTACTGTAGGAGATGACTTCTGGTGTAATATACGGTGTTTCTGATAGAAAGCCACACACTGGGGGTCACCCATCTCTGGAGCACAGTCTGTACGGAGTGTTATGGACTGTGGTGCATATCCTATAGCATGTAAGCTGCCGTAGAAGTGAACCAGACAGGTGTAGTATTCTGATTTCTGGACGAAGGTGTACACAAATATGAATCTGCTGACATAGTCAATGAACTGGCATCGGTACAGGTGGCCATTGTAGCCAGCTGGGGTAATAGGTCCTGTCAAGTCAGCAGCCCACTTCTGGCCGGGCTGTATGGCCACTGACCTCAACTGGTCATGGTGTCCACAGGGCTTCTGCTTCAGCTTACTGGTACAGCATACTGCACAGAACTGAGAGCATGTCGGCATAGCTGCTATAGCTCGCCTAGACAGCAGAGGCCGACCGAGCTGGATGCCAGGCAGGTCGTAGAGCTTAAGCAGACTGGCTGTAGAGCCGTGACCCATGACGGCATGGAACTCCACAAAGGGACTGACCCGAACAGGTGTGTTTCTGTTCCTGAACAGGATACAGATCTCAAAGGGAGTGCCATCAATGAATACTCTGTCAGGTCCGCCATCTGAGCCAGCCGGTGTCAGTGGGTGACTGGAAGCATATGTGTGCTTCCGAGAGAAGCTGAATATCCTCTTACTGCCTTTAGGATAGATGTGTAGTACTTCCATAGTGCAAGTCTTGTGCCATATCTGGTGTTGTGGCATATACGGCCCTACAAAATAGGATTATTCCAAAGGCTTGGACGGCACCATTCCGGGCGCCCGGAACCGTCCTGAAAATATTTGGTAAAATTCCAAGCCTTTGGAAACCGCCAGGAATTGCAAGGTGAAGCTTTGGGGTTTTCCCTAGGAGTCCTATGGGGTTCCAAGCCGATGGTCCTACGGGGTTCCAAGGGGCTGGACCGAAATTTGTTAGTCCAATGGGTCCTGGTCGATTCCAAGCCGTTGGACCTATGTCCTCGGATTATGTATGACCGAAGTCGTCGGTCCAAGGCGGTTCCAACGGTTTGGAATTCATTTTGGACAATTCCAAGCCTTTGGAACTTTCCAGTCTGAGGTCGGCAGTCTGAAATCGGAGGTTCAACGGCTTGGAACCCCATTGGACCGGTCTCCGCGCAGCACGGGCGTGGTTTCAAAAGATTCCAAGCCTTTGGAACTTGCTAGTACGAGTAATGAAGCTCGAACCCGGAGGCTCAACGGCTTGGAACCCCATTGGACCGGTCTCAGCGCAGCACGTGCGAGGGTTTCAAAAGATTCCAAGCCCTTGGACCTTGTTAGTACGAGGAATGAAGCTCAAACCCGGAGGCTCAACGGCTTGGAACCCCATAGGATCGGTCTCTGCGCAGCACGGGCGTGGGTTTCAAAAGATTCCAAGCCCTTGGACCTTGTTAGTACGAGGAATGAAGCTCGAGCCCGGAGGCTCCACGGCTTGGAACCCCATAGGACCGGTCTCTGCGCAGCACGAGCGCGGGTTTCAAAAGATTCCAAGCCCTTGGAACCCCATAGGCCCAGTCTCTGGGCAACACGGGAGCGTGTTCCGAAATTCCAAGCCCTTGGAACTTCCCGATCTGAGAGCGGAACGCTATGAGCAAGTGCTTGATATATAGACTGATAATTCTCTGGACCGATCATTCTTGCTACGTGCAGTTCAAGACCGTCCAAGCCTTTGGAACGATTATGGAAGTGATATCTTATGGTGTCCAGGCTTAGTCCAATGGTTTGGAACCGCTTCGGAACTTGCGTTTGACGGATTCCAAGGCGCATCCAAGCCTTCGGAACCCCTTTGGAACTCCAGGTAAGTTAGTATTATCTGTACAATGCGTGTTATATATTACAGTATATTTACAACTGGTAGGTTCTGACTTGGCAGCACGTGGTGCTCAACGAGACCGATACACTAAGTGAAGTGACTTGGAAGCTGTTAAATTGGATCCAAGGCGCCCGTAGTCCCGGGTCCACTGTTGACCTTGTTCTGAGCAGAGTGCTACTCCGAACGAGGCTTGCCTCAAATCCGGCGACGCGTTAAAGCGGCATGCACCATCGAAGAAAAGCAATCCCTTTCGTGGGGCTGAGTCTGGCTCGTGTCCCTGTTCGAGACAACAACCACACCAGAGCACTCTTCCTTTCAGGAGAAATGCTCCTCGAAAATCGCACCCCGGTCTCTACCGGGCCCCAATATTGTGGAAAGGGATGGACGATTTTCGAGCCTGGCCACTTCCGGTGTGCTACTCGTGTAGAGTAACCCACCCGTCGTGGTCAGTCCTCTAACCGTCCAGCATCCCCATGTTAAAGGGAGGCTTCTATGACGGACTGGCACCAGGTGGTCCGTGCAGGCAAGATAATTGGCATTAATTGCCTGTATTTGCGAAGCACTCCAATTTAAGATATGCATCCCAAAGTCCGAAACCCAGTGTTCCGAAGCTGACCCACGAAATCTAACGTAGAGCAAAAAAACAAATCCAAATTCGAAATCCACGATCCCGAAGACTGAAATCTGAAATCTAACGTAGAGCAAAATCAGCCAAATCGAAATTTCGAAAATCTAACGTAGAGCAAAAAACAAATCCAAAATTCGAAAATCCAGCATCCCGAAGACTGAAATCTGAAAATCTAACGTAGAGCAAAATCAGCCAAATCGAAATTTCGAAATCTAACTTAGAGCAAAAAAACCAAATCCAAAATTCGAAAATCACTTTCCAGGTCAATGTAACGTGACCGATACATTAAGTGATGGCTCCAAAGGTGTTCCAAAGGCTTGGACGATGCTTGGACTCTTCTTCGTGGGGGAATCCAAGGTTGTTCCAAAGGCTTGGACGGGGCTTGGATATTGTTAAACAATGGTTCCAACGGCTTGGACGGGATTTAGAACTCACCGAGTCGGACGATGCATACTCAATCGGGCTGAAGAAGTTTTCACGGATCTTCCGGAGCATCCGTTCGGCATGGTCATGAAGATATGTGTCATCCTCGTGCTCTTCGTCCGTCTCTGATGGTGGATCCGTCTCACCGTCATCATTCACACTTTCGGCACCGTCAAGAGAGTCGTTTTCTTCATGATCTCGGTCATTGGAGAGGCGTGCGACGGGCGGATGTAGGATCAAATGCCGCTTAATCTGTTTTTTGGAGTAGCAAAATCGGAGTCTGCATTGATCGCATGGGCATGGAGTGCCTTCCGCGTTCTCGTTTCGAGCTAGTCCACGCCTTTGCCTAGCCATTATTCCTGCGAATCCATGTCAAGGCACGGTATCGATAACTCGATAAGTCCGATTAATCGATTAATCGGACTTATCGTTATCAATCGATTAGTTCAAACGAGTTATCGTGGATATCATTATCAACCGATTAGTTCGTTTGAGTTATTCATATCAATCGATTAGTTCGACTGAGTTATTCATATCAATCGATTAGTTCGTTTCAATTATTCATATCAATCGATTTGTTCGAACCCATTTTTCGAATCGATTAATCGATAAATCGCATTTTGCGGGGACGCCAAGCCACCACGTGGATATCGCGATATATCATGATATCCCCATGGTTTCCAGCCAATGCCCAATTGTACTTTATCGATCCTAAGATCGATATTCGAAGCTTTGAACAACTCATTTCTCCCTTATTATGATCCACCCAATGACCGGCTGTACCTCGCCGATTTTCAGATCGATATTGCAAATTGCGTGTTACCCCGTACCTTTAAAAGCCCCTCATTGTCACTGAGGCGCCTGTTTGGAACAGTACATAGAGTATACCCGGTCCTCCCCGTTCGCCCCCAACAAAGCCAGCATCGTCATCATGCGTGGAAAAGGCCCGAAGCGGAGAAAGACCAGTACGAGTAGCGGCAACGCCGACGGTGTCACGCTTCTGGCGCAAGGGAAAGGGACGACTAAACGGACTCAGAAGAACCCTTTCGACCGGCATGGCAGCGATGAGGTAGAGTACTTCGTTCGTGAGATCAAGGCACTGCCGATGTTGAGCGGACTTTTAGTACCTGCGGGCAAATGCATTCTGACTTGAGGAAGTGTATGTCTGAGGGCACCTTAGAGCATTCGCTCATGGCTAGTATCAACACCCGTTGATATAATATTGTTTTGCCCGATTGCCTTGTTTTCCTTCAGTTTGCAGTGTTCATTGTAGTCTTGACCACATACTTATTAGGGAACTTACTATGTCTGGTACTTCGTTATCATGATAGTTATCGGGGGATATCGATAATTATCATGATATATCATGCTAGATGTAGTTATTCATATCAATCGATTAGTTCGAGCGAGTTATTCATATCAATCGATTAGTTCGTTTCAGTTATTCATATCAACCGATTAGTTCGTTTCAGTTATTCATATCAATCGATTAGTTCGACTGAGTTATTCATATCAATCGATAGTAAAAAATGACTTATCGGGAGTTATTCGATAAGTTCAAAAAAACGCGATACCGAGCCTTGATCCATGTAAGAAGTGTGAGTTGTCTGACCGGACTTGTAAGGTTTTCAGATGCATTCCGGGCGCCCGGACCCATGGTCCGGCGCGTGGGAACGTAGTTCCGGGCGGTCGGAATTAAATACCTTCAACATTCGGCAAAAGTCCGGTTTGTCACCTTTACATCAGGGTTTCTACGGTTTTAGGCACAATCCGGGCGCCCGGACAGGCCAGGGATTACGGTGTCCATCGGTTTGGAAAAGCCATCTTAAAAATCGACTAGGTCCACTTCTGGGGATTAATCCAGAGGCTTGGAAGTCCATTGGAACTGGACATTTGCTCCCACTTGAAAAATTCCATGCCTCTGGAATTCCAAAGTGAAGCATTGGAATCGCACAAAGTTTTTTAGAACGTTTTGAGGATTGCAAAAATCACCTAAGGACCAATATTCCAACGGGTTGGCCCACTCAAACCAATGGCATGGAACTTTTTTGGTAAAAATCGACTAGGTCCACTTCTGGGGGTTTATCCAAGCCCTTGGAAGTCCATTGGAATGGGACATTTGCTCCCACTTGAGAAATTCCATGCCCCTGGAATTCCAAAGTGAAGCCTCTTATTTCAAAGCTTAACACTTGGCTGTTTTTTGTGTAAAAAGCCCAAAAAACAAAATTTCGGAAAATTTTCTGTTTTTTTGAAAAGTGGACATATGTTTGGCCCCGATGTTTTTGATATGCAGCGACGTGAAAAATGCAGAAAATTGTTTTCTACCGTCAATTATGCACATCTTACGGGAAATTTCTAAAAATAGAGCTGCGACGAATTCTGTAGAAGGATTTGCTCCAAAAAAGGAAAGACTCCGAGACCGTCCGAGACCGTTCCGGGTATATCTAGCTTAGGGTTTATTTATCTTGGCACAGTTTATCCACACACAGTTCGGGACCTCTGATATCTAGTGAACTAGGATATTCCGGTATCCGCCATTCTGCAGTTTCCGCCCCGCTAATAAAACACCCGACATATTTTATTATTCACGGGGGACTAGATATCCAATACTGCCCCCTGTATGACATTGTTGGATATACCCCTAAGACCCGGGATATATTCACTCAGTGATAGTTTTCTCAGAATGTGATAAAGTTGATAAGTTAACCCGTTATATGGGCATAAACAGTTAGGGTTCTGGTTCGGGTGACAGTCATACACACTACTACGGGAAGAGTCGCAAAAGTAAGCGGTGTGACAATTCCAGCACACCACCTAGTGTGGTGACCGGCCAGCCGAAGTGGAAACCTGTGAACAAACACCATCTACAGCGGTGGAAATCCAGCTCTAAGGGAAGGCCTGTCCTTAGTGGCAGGGCTGTTCCCAGTCAAGAGTTGCAAAGCTAAAACCGGCCCGTGATCGGACCCCTCTGCACATACAGCTACGGTCAATCTCACTGTGCAGGAGCGGCATGATTAACTTCCTATCCACTAGTAGGCGGTGGCAGTGCAGTGCCAACCCGCAGCAGAGTCACATTGCTGTACGCTGTAGCCGGATGTCGCCGATGCCGTGTTGTAATCATTCGTAGAGCCAGGAAAGAAATCTGAAATTTGCCGATCGCCGACCGAAGCCGGCTCGTCCTCACCCTCATCGCCGGAAGTGGGTGGAGTGTAGTGCGGCGATGGCGGAGCTCCACCCGGTGAGGGCGGCATCGGAAGGGTCGGAGCCGCCATAGGCGGCTGCGATGGACCCGAATGCCAAACCCAGCCAGGGTACCGTGCATGCAGATTGTGGTACCACCCTGCTGGTTCCCAATACTGGAATGGCGGAATCGCTGCAGGTGTCATCACACCGACACCACCGATCCCCAGGCCGGCGCAGTCCGGTGCGCATGCCTCGTCAAGATCCGCAGCGGAGAGTGGTGCCGCGGTGGCGCAAACGCAAAAGAACGCACACACCATGACGACAATCGCCGAAGAGCGGCCAAGCCCCCAAGGCGGCGTACCGCATCCCTGTCGAGGGGCTGGAGGCTGCCGCACCGCACCCTCGCCGCCAGCCGGGTCACACCCAGCATACGACTCGTCCACGTCGCTGTCGTAAGAGCCAGCCTCCGACTCGGCGTGCATGTACCGCATCGCCAAGTCCTCCCCCTCAGCCGTGATCGAGAGTCCCCCCATCTGCGCGATCTTGTCCGCAAAGCAGAGGTTGGGCTCGTGCGCGTGCATGGGGTCCACCAGCATCATGCCACCGTCGTCGGACGCCTCTGACTCGTCCGGGTAAACATGCGTGATTGCCGCCGGCGATGGAGCGCCGGCGGTGGGCCCTCCCGGACATGTGTGCAAGCGGCAGTGCGAATAGCGAATCATCATTGTCGCGGCGGAGAGTGAACATTTATGTCGCCGGTATGTGTCGCATGGTACGAATGCCATCGCGCGTACGGATCATACATATTGATGACGGTTTAATCATTCGCGCGTCCGTATGTCGCATATCGTACCAACCCTGCGAATGATATATGTGCGATCTGTATGCAGTAAGCACACCTTGTCGCTGTTATTCTCTGACGATATTTATGCGAGCGAATGCGTTCGCGACGGTAATTCCTCGCGCACTCCGTTCGCTGTTGATTCTGCAGCGGTTGTTATTATGCGATATATGGTCGTATATGTGCGATCGCTGTCGCCTGTATGTATGCGCGAACCTGTTACATACACAATATACGATATACAATATATATCTAATGCTGCACTGCACACACTTATGTGTCCTCGTTCGCCGCGTGGACGGGTAGAATACCACTGTCAAGGTTGTATATTCAACCTTTCAAACTATGCGGCTGCTATTGAACAGTAGCAACTCGCAACAAGTATTGATGGGTATGAGTGCAGTCTGATATCCAGAATCTACTGCTTGAGCTCAATGCTCTCTCATATACCTCAATGTCCTCACGCTTCATAAGCGTTACCATCATTGGGTTGTGAACCCGAGAACATTGGGCGAACTAACAGTGTCGGCTTATCGAATAGCCATTTGATACTCACATGCTGTTCAGTTCATGCTTGAAGCGAAGACGCGTCCTCTCAGAACTTGTTTGTTCTTCAAGACTTGTCTTCCTTCGTCATCTCGCTGCCGTACCCGGCATCTCGATGACAAGTGTCACTCATGGTGAGTGGACTACAGACATTATGACTGCACATGGCATAGTCGACCGTACTGACGATACTCGACGACTGTATGTCATTATAACATATGACATGACATGACATGACATGACATGATATGACATGGTATGACATGGTATGACATGCATGACACGTATGACATGTATGACACATATGTCATCGGTCATATCCCTGACACATGAGGTCTCTCAAGTTCAAACCCTTCAAAGTCCTCCGCGTGACCATTTAATAAACATAGTTTAGTGATGCCAAGCATATCCCTTGAGTTGTGTCATGATGTATTACCTTATGTAAACTTCAAAGCGGTGCGGCCATGACGAGATACTGCGCTTACACTATTGATTTTAACCCCCCAAGGCCTCATCAATAAGAATTTTTTTTCAATAGGGGTTTTATGCTGGTTCGAATTAATTTAATATTTTTCCTATGTATTGTTGGACATTGCGAGATCTACGAAATTAATTACTTTTAAAACTATTTCTTGTTCCTATTGGTATACGAGATCGACCCAGACTTAATTAATATTTTAGCTATTACTTTGTTGCACCAGCAAGATCGACCCATAAATTAATAATTAACATTGATAATGCAGTCTTTCAGATACAGTATTGTATGGTGATATGGAGATATGTATTATGAACAAGCTTACTGTACAATATCGAAATATCGATCTTTGTCTTACAGTACTGAACACTTATTATTAAGGGCACAGTAAGTCGTAACACAGTTCACGTTAGCAACGAACGAAGCTGTGGATATTGCAGTGAGCTCTTTATCATAAGCGCTTACTGTATGATATTGTAGAACCTACGAAGCACGAGAACCAGAGGTACTGGCTTCTGCGGTGTCTATGGCAGGGGCGCAAGTGTCATCTGCCCCCTTCTTTTTAGCACAGCTCTTTGCTTTCATCGAGATACAGTATTGTATGGTGATATGGAGATATGTATTATGAACAAGCTTACTGCACAATATCGAAATATCGATCTTTGTCTTACAGTACTGAACACTTATTATTAAGGGCACAGTAAGTCGTAACACAGTTCACTTTAGCAACGAACGAAGCTGTGGATATTGCGGCGAGCTCTTTATCATAAGCGCTTACTGTATGATATTGTAGAACCTACGAAGCACGAGAACCAGAGGTACTGGCTTCTGCGGTGTCTATGGCAGGGGCGCAAGTGGCATCTGCCCCCTTCTTTTTAGCACAGTTCTTTGCTTTCACGATTGCCCTGAGGTTGGTGCTAATGGTAGCGTGGAACTCGATCGGAATAGAGCCCACGTCATCCCCCTCTTCTAGTTCCCAGCAATAAACAAACTCGTCAGTGAAGAAATCACACCAAGTCGTGAAATTGGTATGCCGTGGGATGATATCATTAATTAATTTCGTCACTATCGATTGTTGTATGTCGTGCGATGGAGATCTTTATTTAGTTTTGAAACTATTTCTTGTTCCTATTGACAGGGTCGATAGGCTCAGACATATTTATTTATTCACTATTAATTTGTTGGACACTTGTCGCTCGCGCGAGTTATTTAATTTCTGAAAATTGTAAACGGATACTATAAATTTCCCCAATTAATTAATTATGTTTAAAATCAATAGTGTAAGCGCAGTATGCCGACATAGGTGGGCCACCCTTATATGTGCTAGACCCTCACGTCGCTACCCTGCAACCAGGGAAGATATCTTCCGTTGAGCTGGTACGGCCCCAAATCAAAAATTCTTTCGGCCTGCCTTCGGCCCGCACGGTCCAAACTACAAAATGCCCGAAAATTTTAATCTTAAGTATGGGAAAATGCAAAAGTCGCAAAATTTTCATCAAAAATTTAGAAGTTTCCGCCAAATTGGTTCGACCCCAATGCAATTTCTCTTTCGGCCCCTCTTCGGCCCGGGCCTCATTTTGGCGACTCAGTTCGGCCCGGGGCCGGCCAATCGGGGTAAGATATCTTCCCTGCCTGCAACATAATATATGTATTCAGTCTCAACAAATAGATTGTGAAGCAGACAATGATAAACTAGGTGTGGTGTCACGGTCTAAGATGAATAAAGTACAATACAAAGGGGTTTTATTTCCCCGTCTCGGAAACCAATGGGCTGAGCTGGCACCTCAGATCGAGGGGTGACAGAAGGACCAGAGCTCCCTCCCCCCCGGGGGGGGCGAGTCGGTGTCTCCATCAGATATTGATATAGTCACGGGGGATGCAACTTTCACCCCCTGTATAAGGATGACTATTGCCCCCCTTCTGCTGTCACCCCTCACTGTGCTGTGACTCTCTGCTGTGTCACTTGCTGCAGCATCACCAACCGCTAGGAATATTAAAACACTATCTGTATTCTAATATTCACTTGAGTACTGTATCTGAAACCCTTGAGCTCACGGCTTCAGCTTTCTTCTCTGTGAAAGCTTATAATATATTACAGCAGTATATATTTTAGCTTTCCCGTCAGGTTTGGGCTGCACCACTTGAAGCGGTGGTCTCTCTTTTTCGGTCCTTAGCTCCTTACTCTCGTCATCGCATCTCCAACGGCATCCGCGACTCCAGCGGTTCGTCTTCGATTATCACTGAAATTTGGCGCCTCCAGCCACGGCATCTACAGCCTTTTCGCACCACAAGCACCCCGCTTTTCTTCGAATCGCAGCTCCACTTTTTGCGTGACGTACCACGCCGACAATCAAGAGCATCTCCAGCTATCCATCATTCCGAACTACGTTTTACCAAACATGCGCTCAGCAGCACGCCCGACACTTGGCAGCGCTTTGCGCGCTGCTAGAGCTACGTCATCTGGGGCCACGCCTGCACCTTCTGGCTCTTCTTCACCGTCTCATCGTTCTGGTACACCGTCATCGCACGGGACCCATAACCACGACCCCATCGTGCGCATGTCCACTCTGGTGAAGAAGCCCTTGCCGGTGTCTCGTGCCCCCAGCGCCGAAGAATTTTACAACAACGAGTCAGTTTGGATTTCCACCCTTGTGCGGGCATCTACCGCTCACGGTTACAGTGAGCGGTTGGATTACGCATCGCACTATAGTGAAGAACTTTGTCGCCTTCTTCGAACTTACGGCTACAAGGCAGCTTCTGGACTGTCTCTGGACGGCGAGGACGCCTCGACTGACTTCACCGTCCTTTTTGCTAACTTGGCCCACGTCCTCTCCCCCATCTCACACTTTGAGTTCGACAAGCTTCTGGATCTGGACCACGAGTTCGACGAGTACCACATGGCCCTCAACGAGCTCATCTTCGTGATCCTCCCGACTGTCTTGAGGGGCACCGCCTTGGCCCTTCAGGAAGAGTCGGCCCGCACCTCCTATCCCCATGATGGCCGCGCAGCTCTGCAACGGCTTCGTGTTAGGGCTAGATAAGCGAGCCCTCAGTATATTGATATAAAGCGCTGTGTTATGGGACGGTAACACACGCGTAAGTAATGAGCGGGGATGAGTGCAGCTTCTGTGAGAAGATACTGCTGAAGCACAACGCTTCCTCACTTTTATACCTACGTCACCCATCATCTTAGATGGTACCGCCATTGGGTTGTGAACCCGAGACGTAGGTTGAACGACCAGCATGGTAATAACGACTAGTTCGTTCATGCTGCACATGCGAGTTCCGCGCATGCTGAAAGCTAAAGATGGTTCTTGGTTTGTTTCCAAGATGTATCTTTGCTTTGCCATCTTCGAGTTCAATCATACGAACTCTCGATGACAGGGATGCCTGATGATATGACATAATCATCTGGCGACATGTACAGACATCGTCGACCGTACTGACGACTGTCATAAATGTATGACGCGACTCGACCTGTACAGTCATGATCGACCATACTGTCGACTGTCATAATAATATATGACACGACCGACTGTCATAATAATATATGACATGACATGACATGACATGGTATGACATGTATGACAGGTATGACACGTATGACATGTATGACACATATGTCATCGGTCATAACCCTGACAGATCTCCCCTCTTAAGAGAGTTGTGACCTCACAACGGCATACCTTTGTATAAGAGTCAACCAATAAGAAAACAGAGATTTCGGGGTCAGCCCCCTCCCCCCCAGCTTCGGTACCTAAGAGAGCCGACGAAATAAGAGAAAACCGCTTATTTTGCCAGCTAGCTTTTCTCATTCTTAAGAGTGAAAAATCAGTTTTCTCGTATTGGATTCGCAGCACATCCTCACTTCGAAAAAACCGCCCACTACCGTGATGGACGACGCGACACGTTCACAATTGCGGTAAGTTATTAGTGATGTTAGGGAAGGTCTACTCGCACAAGATGACTTTTCTAACATCAAAGCCGTACTTATTTTGCTATATTTTAAGAAAATGTCCTGGGGTCTAGCCAGCCTCCATATTTCTTATTTTTGCCAATCTCTTAACTTTTAAAACCAGCCAGCTTTTCTCCTAAACTTGTGACCCCCCCCCCACCCAAAAAGCTGGCTGGTTTCTTAACGTAGCTTTCTCTTATTGGTTGACTCTTACTGTATGTCTTTGATGTCTTTGTTGTTGTCGCTTCTTGCTGGTACCAGTCTTCTTACACCGATTTGAGGCGTCCCTCATGGTGTTTTTAGGTTATTGGGGGGAACTGAGTCCACTTTAGTCCCTCACCTTAGGCATTCAGCCATACAGTCCTTAGGATGTAGCCCACCTTTCCGGAAATCGTATCGTTGAGTGACGTTCCAAGGTTCAATGAAGAGCGTTTTCGCGATACAATCCTACGCTGGATTACTGATTGATCCACACGTTATCATGTATGTGCTAGACGATTCAAAGCATCCGAAGTCTACGTTACGGATTTTTGCGCTAGCCGTCGTCGCCTTTGCGCGATCGATGATCCCACGATTATAACGAATTATATTCGAACGATTCTCGGCCTGATATAGTGCACCCAACTCTTCCTCCCCTCCTTAAGCTACTTTGGAGGATCCTAGGCGGTGATGGGGAGCCCGATTTCGATAATAAACGAACAAAGGGGCTTGTTTTAATGCAAACGGAGCGGCCCTGCTTAACGGAATTGGACTTATAATCCTTAACCGGTCTGCTCAACTCCTCAATATTTTTGTCCAGTACGCACGCTTTGACGAACATCTATCGCGATGAGTGAGAATGAATTCGCCACGTACTAATGTGAAATTTATTTAGTCATGTTTGTCAAGCACAACTTAGGATCACAACTCCTTCTACCTCAGTCATTATCTCCGGTAGCTTCGGATGACTGGCCAAGAATCCGATGACAAACCACGGTTTTGGCAAAGGTAGCATTTAGCAGTTTTTTATTTATCCACAGATATGATATCTCGCATGTGTGCGTATCTGTGCAAGGGTATGATTTTGAACAAGGCTCACTACACCTTTAGCAAGGAAGGATCAATTCCGCTTCAATGCAACATAATGATAAACATTAAGAGCAAGGTTGTATAGATGATCGACATGTATTAGTATATATTACAAGAAGTAAGGGCATAAGGCTTAATATAATGTTTAGCCTTCATAGGCAGCTATAATGTCTGCTGCATTGGTCAGCTCTGTGGCTTTGACCCAGGTGTCATGCTCAGGACCGTAGCCTGCATATCGTACTAAATAGTATTTGACACCTCTAGTGAACTTATCCGAGAGTATATGTGATATCTCAAATAGTGGTTGCCCTTCTTCGGTGATCATCTGTGGCAGAGGCAAAGGTGCTTGAATCGAGTCGTTGTACAGCTCTAATCTGGAAACAGGCTGTACCGGATGAATACGGATATCAAGATTTCCGAAATCTAACTCGTATGCACGTCCATGGCTAAGCACTTTGGAAATAGTGAACGGCCCAATATATGGCTGCTTAAAGTGTCTGCCTGCCTCTGTCAAACCAGTCCATTGAATAAACTCGGTCCGTAAAAGAACTTTCTGCCCGACTGCGAACTGCTTAGGCATGTGAGTCTTATTGAATCTGGCTTGGCTAATTTCTGCTGCTCGGAAAATGTTGTCTACCGCGTTGGCATGAACAGCCGAGTACTGGTCAAAATGATCTCGAATAGCTTCTTGTATTGGAACAGGAGCTTCTGGCGGAATAGTAATAACCAGATCATGAGGCGAGAGTGGTTGCGCCATCGAGTCGAGATAAAATGGTGAATAACCAGTTGATGCAGAAACGGTATTGTTAATTGCAAACTCCACCAGAGGCAACTTGTCCTCCCACGAATTGGCTGAAGTGCTGAAATCTGTATAGGCAGCCCTGACCGGGAGTCCCGGTGCAGGCCCCTATGACAGATTCCTAGGTAGCCAACACTGGACCGTGACTGATCCGTAAGCCTGTGCTGTGACACACCGAGTGTCACAGGTAGCTAGACTCGAGACCGTTCCGACTCCGTGACCGTTCCGGGTATATCTAGCTTAGGGTTTATTTCTTATACGAGTTTATCTATATTGGTTCACTGACTGTCTGATATCTTGAACCGGGATATTCCAGTAGGTCGTGGACCCATTCCACGCTATATTCCACAGCTAGTTTGGCCATGATTGGCTAAAACAGCCGCTTTGAGAGGTGGTGCGCAGCGGCGCGTTTGGGTACGAGTGGAAAGTTTGAGATGAGCAGTTTGTGAATGCGTTTTTGAGCCGCCGCTATGGGGATTCGACCTGGACCGGGCTTCGTTGGCGCAATGTCCTTTTACGGTATAGTTCTTGCCTTGGCCCAGCATGCTACCGCTTCTTGGGCTGGTGTCTGCAGCACCTTCGACCTCGACGACGTCTTCCAGTGCCCCTCGCTCGCATGGCTCTACCGCTCCTTACGCAACTGTGACGTCGCATTTTCCCCACGCCATTACCCTTACACGCCCCAGCGTACCACCTCCCATCAGGCTTTCAAAATTATGGTTGTTCACACACGTGCGAAGAGGTCCCTCACGAGGGACTCCGACATTGACGCCTCGTTGAGGCTGACTGACGCGGTTCGCAACACGCCGACGGCTAGATCACCGGCTGTTACGAACCCCGACCCTACTTCCAACACCGACGCCGACGTTGCGACGAGGAAGTACCTGCAGGAGCAGTCCAAGCTTGTGGACGAGGTCTACAAGGGGCGGCTCCATCGGACATGGGCCAAGGGTATCCGCGAGGATATCCTTGGCGACAAGAAGCATTACTTCAGCGGCACGACTGACGCGGGTCTCCTCTCCGATGTGGTGGTTCAGCTGCGTACGGAGTTTGAGTCCGCTGGGCTGGACCTCGTCTCGTTCGACCTTGACGACCCCCAGGCTCTGGTGGTGAGCAAGGTGAACGCCCTGCTGTACGACGTGCTTGGGCTTATCATCGAGAAGCACAGCAACGCCCACGTCTGGCTTACGGGTACGGACGCGTCTGCCGACCGAGATGGACGGCGTGCGCTGGTGGACATCGTGAAGCGCAGCGTACCGGTGGCGTTGCGGGAGTCCTTCCAGCAGGAGCATGCCGCGCTTGCTTATCCCGCGAACGTTGACCCGCAGCCGATTTTGGCTCGGGAACAACGTTTGGTGCGGGATAACAAGGCGGCCGACTGGACACCCACTGAGGCCACCAGGAAGCTCAGCCTGTACAGCAGGCTTGACCCGGTGTTCTACGCCGCGGTCAAGGTGCGTTACCCCATGGTGGCCGACCTCGCGTCGGTTTCCCTTGTGGCCTTGCGCTCTTTGGTCGTCGAGATTTACCAGGCATGGGCGCAGACGGACGTCGGGAAGGCCTTCCTGGCCAAGCCCGCAGGTGGTGACACGTCGGCCCTGCTCACCAGCAGCGAGCACCAGGCGCTGCTGGACAAGATCAACGAGCTGACCGCGCTGGTTCAGCAAAGGTACGAAGCGGCTCCGCCGGTGGTGCAGCGGCAGCAGGACCCGCCGCAGCGGCAGCACGGACAGCGCCGGCAGCAGCAGCAGCGCGGGCAGTCGCAGCGGGGCTTCCGCATGGGGGTCCAATCCCCACCGGCAGTGGGCTACGATCGTGACGAGCAGCGGGCTAAGCCGCTGTGTACCCGCTGCAAAAAGACTGGTAAGGATCTTTACCACTTCTACCGCGACTGCCCTCTTGGCGGTCGCCAACATTCCCCTACTTCCGCAGCGGCTTTCTGCGTACCCATCGACGAGGAGGATGCGGAGGGAGTCCATGCGCTAGCCATGTGTGCTCTCTTCCAGGAGGCGGCAGATGATGGTGCTGAGGCTTTTGCCCGCGCGGCGACGGCGTACGGTCCGCCGGCGGTGCTGTGCGGAGGTGTTGTGGGGGGCATCGACGTGTCGGCCTACGGCTTCTCCGTTAACGCGGTGGCGCCGGTGGCGGGGACGTCCGGTGACGACATCCTGCAGCGGCTGGACGACCTCGCGGCGGAGGTCAACGCGGCAGTAGAGCCTAAGGTACATTACACTCACGCCTCTTTCCCGCCGACTGGGGGCATTGCGGCGCAGGCTTCGGCTCTGGTGTGTGACACTGCGGGCGCAGGTATCACACCGGAGGAGCAGGTTCCGGCAGGTGGTGCGGCGGCATCGGCATCCGCCGTGCCGGCCCCTGCTATGCCTGTCTTGGAGAATGAGGAGGAGCTCCTGGAGCTCTACGGCTACGGCCCGCCCGTGTCCCTTCAATCGACGCGGGTGACCACTACGGAAAAGTCAGGCGGTGAATTCGCGGGGGCTGTGGAGACTGTCAACCACGCCGCGGTTGCGCCGGTTGACTTGACCGGCTACGACACCGGCGACTACGAGGATTTTGCAGACGGCAGCTTCGCCGTCAAGCCGCGGGCTCCGGCCATCTCGGCCAATCATGCGTCAGAGCCCGCAGCCCACGTGCCTGAGTCTGGTGGTGCTTCCCGCACCTACGGATGTGGCAAGCCGCCATGGGGCTTCCCCGCACACGCGGGCCCGTGGGGGTTTCCTTACTTTATCTCCCTCATTCTTTTCATCTCGATCATGGGTGTGGGGGCTGCCGCCTACACGGCGGCCAATGACATCGGCTCTGTGCAGGTATCGGGTCGGGCTGCACCGCAGCCTGTGCTGTGCAGAGAGGATTTGTGCATCTACCCTGGTATTTCCGAGCTGGACCCCGTCACTCTGGATGCAGTACTGCACTCCCTGGGTGCTGCGACGGTGGTTCACCGGCCGCCTGACCCACTGGAGAGCAGTGCTGCAAGCTACTACCGTGGACATTGTGGTGACGGTGCCCCTCTGAACTTTGACCCCGAGTAGTTTTCCTTCTGGCTCTGGCAGTACACCACTCTGGTGGTGTGCTGAGATGTGCTTTGACCTCAACGTGGTCTTCAATTTGCTTTATGCTTTGCTTTGACATCTACAATCTTCAATCTGGTTTGCTTACACAGTGCCTTTCAGTTGTTTAGCGGGAGCTCCTTACCCGTAGGTTTCTGCACTTGTGCTAGCTAGAGGGTTTCAATTTGTGTATCAGAATAGCACAGTTGGATTAGCAGTTAGGTTTGTCACCCTAGCTCCTACCCTAACTTATCTTAACTTCTCTGACTTACCTGTCAGTCACCACCCACAGTGCTGGGGTGGTGTGCTGAAATCTGTATAGGCAGCCCTGACCGGGAGTCCCGGTGCAGGCCCCTATGACAGATTCCTAGGTAGCCAACACTGGACCGTGACTGATCCGTAAGCCTGTGCTGTGACACACCGAGTGTCACAGGTAGCTAGACTCGAGACCGTTCCGACTCCGTGACCGTTCCGGGTATATCTAGCTTAGGGTTTATTTCTTATACGAGTTTATCTATATTGGTTCACTGACTGTCTGATATCTTGAACCGGGATATTCCAGTATGAAGTATCATTGCAACAACACCTGAAAATGAAAATGCTACTAATCAGTTTGTAAACCAGAGGATGGTGAAATCAAATCATGAATCAACAATCTGAAATTTACCTGAGGATGTCCTCAATGAAGGCATGGCTTCTCTCATTGGCAGCATTCGACTGTGGATGGTGTGACGATGTCATGGACAATCTCGTACCAGTAGATTTCCACAGTGTTTGCCAGAATGTAGAGGTGAATCTGGTGTCTCGATCTGAGATGATGTTCCTCGGAAGACCATGGAGCTTGAAGATATGCTGCATATAGATGGAAGCAGTATGCTGAGCTGTCCAGGTCATGCTGAAGGGAATGAGATGACAACGATGAGAGAATTGGCACATTACCACAAATATACTGTCGTGCCCATTAGTGGTGATAGGCAGATCAGTGATCCAATCGAGAGATACATCAAGCCATTTTGTCTTAGGCACGGAATAGGCATGTAGCACGGCTAGGTGGGCCCGGATTGCATAATCGATGAAAATGACATTTAGAAGTCGCAAGAAGTTTCAAGAAGTACTTAGTGGTTAAAAGAAATCATCTAGAGGCAATATTTTATATTTTTGATAATTGTAGTGGCCACAGGGCTGCTTACAGGTCGCGGACGGGCTGCCGTACATACATTGCATATCTTGCGGGCGCGTGAGATATGCAAATGATACGGGGAAGTTATTAGACGTTGTGAGAAGTATTTAGAGGTCATCCGTAGGCAATGAGAAGCAAAATTTCACATCGGGACATATTCACGGGGTGCTGGGGAGCTAATTTCGTCTGTAAAATGGCTGCAAAGCAGAAATTGCATATCTTGCGGGCGCGTGAGATGTGCAAATGATACGGGGAAGTTATTAGAAGTTGTGAGAAGTATCTAGAAGTTATTACTAGGCATCGAGAAGTGATATTTCACATCGGGTCACATTCGCGGGGCGTTGGGGAGCTAATTTCGTCTGTAAACTGACTGCAAAACAGAAAATGCATGTCTCGTGGGCGCGTGAGATATGCAAATGATACGGTGAAGTTATTACAAGTTGTGAGAAGTATCTAGAAGTTATTATTAGGCATCGAGAAGTGATATTTCACATCGGGTCACATTCGCGGGGCGTTGGGGAGCTAATTTCGTCTGTAAGCTGACTGCAAAACAGAAAATGCATGTCTCGTGGGCGCGTGAGATATGCAAATGATACGGTGAAGTTATTACAAGTTGTGAGAAGTATCTAGAAGTTATTACTAGGCATCGAGAAGTGATATTTCACATCGGGTCACATTCACGGGGCGTTGGGGGGCTAATTTCGTCTGTAAACTGACTACAACATACTTTTACTTTGCCCTAATGATACGCATATTATTTGCAGTTGCAGGAGTTGGGGCACTAGCCGTTGCCGGGTGGCGGGTGCTCAAATTCAAAGGTGGCGCAAATTCTGCAACTCCTCTATGGAGACGCCCGAGGCCCTACCCAAGTCCGAGGTATTCAATGGCTGGGTCTGCTGGAGTTGCTGGAGTTGCTGGAGCTGCTGGAGCTGCTGGAGCTGTCGGGCCTGTGGTTGCTGAAGGAGCATGGGCTGGGACTGCTGCATTTGCAAAGTCTGGGGAGCTTGCAGCAGAAGGGGTTGCAGCTGCTGGGTCTGCTGGAGCTGCTGCAACTGCTGGAGCTGCTGGGTCTGCTGGAGCT
>LGRX02028783.1:0-15709 GCA_001247695.2 Cymbomonas tetramitiformis | reverse complement strand
GGGCAAAGCCTGCACGGCTTTCATTGTGTACGATCGTGTAATGATAGGCATGTGCACAACTGCAGGGGGTGGGGCAGCTGGCCTTGGATGGTTCCTATATCGCGCGAACTTGCGGAGTTCTCGCGTTTTAGGAACTATTCAAGGGCATACACCACACACTTGCGAGGGCACTGCACGGGCAAAGCCTGCACGGCTTTCATTGTGTACACACGGGGGATGATAGGCATGTGCACAACTGCAGGGGGTGGGGGCAGCTGGCCTCGGATGGTTCCTATATCGCGCGAACTTGCGGAGTTCTCGCGTGTTAGGAACTATTCAAGGGCAGCCATCACACACCTGCGAGGGCACTGCACGGGCAAAGCATGCACGGCTTTCATTGTGTACGTGTAATGATAGGCATGTGCACAACCGCAGGGGGTGGGGGCTGCTGGCCTCGAATGGTTCCTATATCGCGCGAACTTGCGGAGTTCTCGCGTTTTAGGAACTATTCAAGGGCAGCCACCACACACCTGCGAGGGCACTGCACGGGCAAAGCATGCACGGCTTTCATTGTGTACGATCGTGTAATGATAGGCATGTGCACAACTGCAGGGGGTGGGGGCAGCTGGCCTCGGATGGTTCCTATATCGCGCGAACTTGCGGAGTTCTCGCGTTTTAGGAATTATTCAAGGGCAGCCACCACACACCCGCGAGGGCATTGCACGGGCAAAGCCTGCACGGCTTTCATTGTGTACGCACGGGGAATGATAGGCATGTGCACAACTGCAGGGGGTGGAGGGGGCAGCTGGCCTCGGTATATGGTTCCTATATCGCGCGAACTTGCGGAGTTCTCGCGTTTTAGGAACTATTCAAGGGCATACACCACGCACCTGCGAGGGCACTGCACGGGCAAAGCCTGCACGGCTTTCATTGTGTACGCACGGGCAATGATAGGCATGTGCACAACTGCAGGGGGTGGGGGCAGCTGGCCTCGGATGGTTCCTATATCGCGCGAACTTGCGGAGTTCTCGCGTGTTAGGAACTATTCAAGGGCAGCCATCACACACCTGCGAGGGCACTGCACGGGCAAAGCATGCACGGCTTTCATTGTGTACGTGTAATGATAGGCATGTGCACAACTGCAGGGGGTGGGGCAGCTGGCCTCGGATGGTTCCTATATCGCGCGAACTTGCGGAGTTCTCGCGTATTAGGAACTATTCAAGGGCAGCCATCACACACCTGCGAGGGCACTGCACGGGCAAAGCATGCACGGCTTTCATTGTGTACGTGTAATGATAGGCATGTGCACAACTGCAGGGGGTGGGGGCAGCTGGCCTCGAATGGTTCCTATATCGCGCGAACTTGCGGAGTTCTCGCGTTTTAGGAACTATTCAACCAGGGCAGCCATCACACACCTGCGAGGGCGCTGCACGGGCAAAGCATGCACGGCTTTCATTGTGTACGCACGGGGGATGATAGGCATGTGCACAACTGCAGGGGGTGGGGGCAGCTGGCCTCGAATGGTTCCTATATCGCGCGAACTTGCGGAGTTCTCGCGTTTTAGGAACTATTCAACCAGGGCAGCCATCACACACCTGCGAGGGCGCTGCACGGGCAAAGCATGCACGGCTTTCATTGTGTACGCACGGGGGATGATAGGCATGTGCACAACTGCAGGGGGTGGGGGCAGCTGGCCTTGGTACTGGATTTGGTTAGAATGTCAAAACTAGCCGCGAGACGCCCGGCGGAGAGTGCCAAAAGGCATCTCACCAATGGCGCGTGGGTTATGGACCCCCACTCAATGGCTTTATAGTGGAGACAATAGGGTACTTATTGCATTGTGATATAACCAACACCATTGACCAATTCAAACGATTTTGGCTGAGACTGCTGCCATATTTCGGCTGAGACTGCTGTCCATGTTCATCACTAAGTGATTTGGTTAGAATGTCAAAACTAGCCGCGAGACGCCCGGCGGAGAGTGCCAAAAGGCATCTCACCAATGGCGCGTGGGTTATGGACCCCCACTCAATGGCTTTTAGTGGAGACAATAGGGTACTTATTGCATTGTGATATAACCAACACCATTGACCTATTCAAACGATTTTGGCTGAGACTGCTGCCATATTTCGGCTGAGACTGCTGTCCATGTTCATCACTAAGTGATTTGGTTAGAATGTCAAAACTAGCGGCGAGACGCCCGGCGGAGAGTGCCAAAAGGCATCTCACCAATGGCGCGTGGGTTATGGACCCCCACTCAATGGCTTTATAGTGGAGACAACAGGGTACTTATTGCATTGTGATATAACCAACACCATTGACCAATTCAAACGATTTTGGCTGAGACTGCTGCCATATTTCGGCTGAGACTGCTGTCCATGTTCATCACTAAGTGATTTGGTTAGAATGTCAAAACTAGCCGCGAGACGCCCGGCGGAGAGTGCCAAAGGCACGCGCCTCCTCACCTGCTCAACGCTCACGGGATGATAGGACCGTGTTGTATACTGGGATTGGGTTGTGTCTTTCCCAAATAGTGTTGCAATGTGAAGGGGAATGGGGATGTGTCTATTCATCAGACACAGTAGGTATAACGCGTTGGTATACTCGAATCAAAGTGGTATACTGTAATCAAACGCTGTATACTTTGGTTGGGCTATGTCTTTCCCATTTAGTGTTGCAATGTGAAGGGGTAATTGGGATGCGTCTATTCATCAAACTCGGTGATGCATAATGCAATATAGATGTGATGTTGTGGCATTAGACGCCGTGTTGTATATGGGGATGGGGTTGTGTTTTCCCCATCTAGCGCTGCAATGTAAGGGGGAATGGGGATGTGTCTATTCATCAGACGCAGTGATATTAGCGATGTACATGTGGTGTTCTACAACCAAACGCTGTGTTGTATACTGAGACGGGGCTGTGTTTTTTCTTGTCTAGCGCTGCAATGTAATAGGGAATGGGGATGTGTTTATTCAATAGGCACGGTGACGTATAGCTCATTATGGATATGTTGTTCTTGAAAAAGACGCCGTGTTGTATACTGAGATGGGGCTGTGTTTTTCCCATCTAGTGTTGGAATGTGAGGGGGAATGGGGATGTGTGTATTCATCAGACACGGATTGTATAACGCATTGGTATACTGGAATCTGACGCCGCGCTGTATACTGAGACGGGTTTGTGTTTTTCCTGTCTAGCGCTGCAATGTGATGGGGAATGGGAACGTGTTTATTTATCAGACACGGTGATATAACGCGATGTACTTGTGGTGTTCTACAACCAAACGCCGTGTTCTATACGGAGATGGGGTTGTGTCTTTCCTGTATAGCGCTGCAATGTGATGGGGTAAAGAGGATGTATCTATTCATCAGACACGGGGTTGTATAATGCGTTGTACATGTGGTGTTGTGGAATCAAACGCGTGTCGTATATTGAGATGGGGTTGTGTTTTTATTATTTAGCGTTGCAATGTGAAGGGTAATGGGGATGTGTATATTCATTATACGCAATGATGCAAAACATAATATTGATGTGGTGTTGGCTCAATTTTGGGTGTCCCTGTTTCACGTTGCGTGCCCGTAAGTATCGTGACAGGGTGTATACAAAACTTGATGTGGTGTTCAGGAATCATACGCCATGTTGTACATTAACATGGAGTTGTGTCTTTCCCATGTGGCGTTGCAATGTAAGGGCAAATGGGGAGTGTCCATTCATTAGACACAGTGATGTATAGCGCATCGGTGTACGGGAATTGGACGCCGTGCTGTATACTTTGATTGGGTTGTGTTTTCCCTATGTAGCGTTGCAATGTAATGGGGAATATGGATGTGTCTATTCATCAAACACAGTGATGTGTAACGTAAGATTGATTTGTACCAGTCACATGATGTACAGGTGATCATTGAATCAGCTTGTGAGAAATTATCCAAGTTCAAGTATGATGGAGGCGATGTTGGTGCTGAAATGGTGAACCGACAACGAGATAGTGTCGTTCCATTACGTTCATGTTCCTGGGCGAGTCTTGCTGCGGAGGTGGAGGAGGTGATTCAGGCGAAGCAAAAGATATCAAATCCATCAACATCTCTCATCACCGTGTCTGAGGCCACTATTCGTCATTATTGTGCAGCTCGGAGAGCACGGTCGCTAGTTGCTCGAAGGCACAATCCTATCGCTGATGTCGGGGTGCATAAGTTACAAGGGGAGGCGGATGTGTTCAACATTGATGCGCCGTTTAGCCATGCTATGGTTCGCGACTTTGAGGACATCTTTTTTGAGTTGTTGGACTTGAACATTCCGGCGGTGCTGCGTAATTGGGATGATCATGCGAAGTGGAAAGCAGACAAGAAGCAGGCATTCACGAGATGTAGCACGGTGACTTTGAAGCAAGAGGTGAAGAAGGCGCCTTATTCGGACATGCAGGTGGTGTTGGGCGGAGCTGTTGCCGTTACGAACAGCATTCTTTTGTGCTTGCCCGTGGCGTGTGATGAAGCCTTTGGTGGAAATGGTGTCAGTCAGAAGAGATCAAACCCATGTGTCAAGCAGGCATATGCTGTGACCAGACTGGAGCGGGAGCGCAGGAGCACGCCAACCCAACAACTTAATGACTGGAACATGGTTGTGCAGACTCACACGCCGCTCAAAGAATACATGGAATCGTGCACGGTGAAGATGTCTATTTCGGATGGTGGCTTTGATCATAACGCCAGCAATTCTGAGGTGCAATATGTGCAGACCAAGGACCACTTGCGTAGTGATCGAAATTATGATGCGGACTACCAACGTGCAGCGGGTTTGAGTTCATTCAATGAGGCGGAGCGTGTCAATGCGGCGCAGACTAAGGCCGTGTGCAAGGCGGACGTGCCCACTATGTTGGCACTTGGGCCTCCTTCGAATAGTGCTGACCTTCAACGAAATCGACGAGGGTTTCAGATGGCGATGACATCTGCGATAGCTGGCGGCACATATGGCAAGCGGGCAATTGTCAGTTATGCTTCATATGATCAGGTTCCCGACTCGGAGTTGACCTCAAATGCAGAGCGGTTCGCGGCGAGAGCAATCATCGCTGCAAAACCGGAGAATCGCCTTTCGTTACCCATGGCACGTGTTGTGTGCCCGGTGTTGAGGTATGGGGATCTGCATGGGAAACGCGACAAATTGGCATTTCAACTTAGCCGAGAAGCTTGATCACTACCTAGTCGTCTTGGGCGGCTTTGCACAAGGAGTGACTACGCGCTGTTTGACGACAAGTTGCCCTTCAAGCCATGTGATGAGCGAGGTTGGCGGGGTCCGCGATTACCCTTTATTTTTGTGCCCATGCCCACGATGGGTGTTGATGGGCATTATGTACGAGGAGGTAGTCGAGGAGATATTGATCCAGAGTTGGTCATCGAGCCTCCCTCCACCGAGTTAAAACGGTATTATAAGTTGGAGAGCACCCATCCTTCCCCATCAGAAGAGGTATGTGTCTCCCTACAGTGTCTAATTTGATTTGTACATTTGTGTTAGCATTTAACTTAGACATGTGATTTGCATGCAAAGTTTGTGATTTGATCCCCATGGCCAGTATTGGCATGTGTTCTTTGTGTCGTGTATAATATGTGCATGCAAGTGTGCTTTCAAATTGGAATTACTTTCCCGATGGTGCCCACGCCTTGAGTATTAGTAGGGTGTTCATTTCCACACAACTTGATACAAATCAAAGTGCCACTCCATGTCGCATCGTAGGCAGAGTCATTTTAGGTGAATGATGGAATTTCGTATTAATTACTTTGTGTGATGAGACCTTTGGTTATGCAGGCGCGCTTAGCAGGCATGTTATTTCCTGGTTCGAAGGATGGTGTCGCTCGTCTGCGTCGATTCTTCAGTGAAAAGAGAATGAAGGATTTCATTAAGGAAGAGGAGCGCAAAGAGGCTGCATCAGAGGCTATTCAACGGGATCTGGAATTTAGTGAGATGCGCTTGGTGGTGGAGAAAGTGATTCATTTGTGTCGGCCAAGTATTAAAGGGTTGAAGCATGGTGCGGGGATCAAATCGAATTATGTTCGTATGCTGGATATTGATCGGATCGGGCTGAGCTCTTTTGGAACAAAGAAGGAGTTAATTGAGCGTTTGCATGAGCACATGGCGCACATCATTAATATGTTCTCACTAGATCGTCAGAAGGTGTACCGAGTTGTGAATTCGTCCTCGGAATGTGACGAGAGTGATCTAGAATCTGCTCCATGTGAGATATGTAACTCTCCCGAGGACTCTGTGGAAAATCCCATTATATTGTGTGATGGAGATCATGCAGGTCACGTAGGATATCACTTTCATTGCCTGTCACCCGCTCTGTATTATGTTCCCTCTGGTACTTGGTTATGCCCCGTTTGTAAAGCTGCCAATTTGTTCATCATTGAAGAGGTACTAGATAAGAAGACTATTGGAGGTGTTGTGAACTACATGGTGAAGTGGAAGGGATATGATGACCCTTCATACAACTCTTGGCAGAAGGCAGCTGACATCCCGAAAGGATCGAGGCACCTAGTCACAGAATTCAACAAGCGGAGTCGAGGTGCACATAAATAGTATGATAGATAGTAGAATTAGTAACCTTACATCCTTGGAAGTAAGATTGTAACAATATTGATGAATATGTAATATAGAATTATATAGTGGATATTTTGATGAATGGAAAATGTTTGTGACAGAGTGAATTGGTGCATATGGAAGACATATACTTACACTAATGCATTAATTCCTCTCCTTTTGTGCATCATGTATGTTATATTTGCGACATGAAATTAAGAATCCCGTGGATAATACATTATATATATATATCACTATAATCTGTGCTTACAAGTCAAGTAGGTCACAAATATATGGAATGGTGATTTGTATACATTAATATATGTGTGTGTATGTGCCGTGTGTGTGTGCATAAATGCGGATGAACCTTAAATTAATTCAAAACCCACGGGGCATGATAGCGCTAGCGAGGATGAGTCGTATGCGGTAATGCCATAAGTAGAATTGAGAGTGAGACGGATACTAATGTTCCGCGTATTCATTGAGCACCATAATATGGCAAGTTTAAATTTTAGGTTCAGCATTAATTCGGTCGCATTATGTCGCATTTCAAGCACATTTCGACTTGTGTTGATGTTGACGTTGATGTCGAGGCGAATGGTGATGGCTTGGCGAACAAATTGTGCATTTCTTAGGGGGTACATTGCTTCGGCGCTCTGGCGCTCTTGGTGGCGCGGCGCGCTCTGGCGCAGGGCGCTCTACAAAATTTGCATTTCTTAGGGGGTACACAAAACCCCCTAGACGTTCGTGCAAGCAAGCTGTACTGGGGGGGGGTGCCCCCTAGGACAAAAAATGTGCTGCTAGGGGGCATGCTTCAGGCGTTGGCACATGCTGCAGGCGCGACCCCCAGGAGGCGATCCCAGCGCGTGCTGCCGGGAGGCCGCTGCCCCAGAGCGTGGTGCATGCTGCTAGGGGCGGGGGTAATCCCATGTTCTATCTTGCCCCTCCCCCTGCCGAGCAATGTTCGCCCGCCCTCACCTTATGCCCCCGACACGGCCCTGATCACTGTCCGTGACAGTTACGTCATGGGCAGTGATCTAGAGGTGCTTGGGGGACCATACGCCTCACCTTATGCCCCCCAACACGGCCCATAGTCACTGCCCGTGACAGCTGTGTCGTGGGCAGTGATTTGAGGGGTGCATGGGGGTCACCCGCCTCACCGTATGCCCCCCGACACGGCCCACAGTCACTGCCCGGGACGGTTGTGTCATGGGCAGTGATTTGAGGGGTGCTTGGGGGTCGCATGCCTCACCTTATGCTCCCCACACGGCCCACAATCACCGCCAGTGATAGCTATGGCATGGGCAGTGATCTGAGGGGTGCTTGGGGGTCACATGCCTCACCTCATGCCCCCCACACAGCCCACAATCACCGCCCGTAACAGCTTAGTCCGGTTTGTCATGGGCGGTGATCTGAGGGTGCTTGGGGGTCACCCACCTCACCTTATGCCCCCCGACACGGTCCACAGTGACTGCCTGTGACAGCTATGTCATGGGCATTGATCTGAGGGGTGCTTGGGGGTCACACGCCTCACCCTATGCCCGCCCCAACACGGCCCACAGTCATTGCCCGTGACAGCTCTGTCGTGGGCAGTGATTGGAGGGGTGCTTGGGGGTCACACGCCTCACTTTATGCCCCCCCAACACGGCCCACAATCACTGACCGTGACAGCTTTGTCGTGGGCAGTGATTTGAGGGGTGCTTGAGGGTCACATGATTGTGCGCTTACTAATTGTTTGCTTGACTTGTTTGCAGGAGATGGATGCAGGACATGGAGCAGCTTTCGAAGACACACTGTATGGTTGCTTAGCTTGCTAATCTTATCCGTTGCTTGTTAGGCGATCGTGCGTGTGGCAGGCTGCATGCACATTAGTTTGGATATGTTGTTCATTGCTAGTTTGAGCCAATCGCATTACAATGTTTGTATGTATGTTTACACTTGGTCATAGGGTAGGGGATGTGACATCTGTCATTTTTCTTAAGTGTCGTAGGGTGGGGTGTGTGTCATCGGTCATTTTGCTTAAGTGTGATAGGGTGGGGTGTGTGTCATCGGTCCATTTGTCTTAAGTGTGATAGGGTGGGGTGGTGTCATCGGTCATTTGTCTTAAGCGTCATAGGGTGGGGTGTGTCAGTCATTTTGCTTAAGTGCCATAGGGTGGGGTGGATTGCCGTGGTCATTTGTCTTAAGTGCCATAGAGATTGGGGTGTGTAAGTAATCATCGGTCATTTTGCTTAAAAAAAAAAAAAAAAAAAAAATTGTCATAGTTGGGGTGGGTGTCATCGGTCATTTGCTTAAGTGCCATGGTGGGGTGGGTGTCATCGGTCATTTTGCTTAAGTATCATAGGGTCATATCTCCTACATTCCAGCCAATCACGTGCTTACATTTGGATAAGATTCTTAAGTTTTCTTAAGTGGCATTGGGTATGGAAGTTAAAGGGTTAAACCGGGTTTTGCCATGTGGACAATATCCTCCTACCAAGAAGCTTCCACGTACTTACATTTTCTTAAGTTCTCTTAAGTATAATACTTAAGTATACTGTCGGCCAATAGCTAATTACCCCGATTTAAATATGCATAGTCTGGGTTTATATCGAAAACTTACGAAAACTTAAGAAAAACTTAAGCAAACTTAAGCAAACTTAAGAAATTACTTGCAGGAGTGTAACAATCGGCTGGTCGAATCGGACTCATTTGGAGTTTGTGGCTCCGCCAACGGCAAAATCTCGTGAGCAGCGTACTCCAAGAAATAAGTCCAGTTCAGGTTCGTCGGGTCGTTGTACAGCGTCGCGTTCCTCCTGCTTGTGCTCTCCAGAATGCCGCCCCCACACACGTGCGCGTGCCACTTGAACCATGTGCTTTCGGGAACAAAGTGCAGTCGTCGAAACGCATCCTTGCAGACTTTCTTGCCCAGGAACGTCAGCGAGTCGAACATATCTATTTCAAGCTTCTGCGATCCGGGCTTGAACCTACGCGCACGAGTAAGCACCGCGATTATGTTCTCCTTGACCTGGCGACCGTTCAGCGTAGACTTCTCACGTAAGTACGTCTGCACGGGACGATACTCGAATTGGGACAGACAGCGCCTCCCACACTTGCATTCGTTGGCGGGGTCCATCAGATCCCCGATATTTGTCAAGCTTTCCGCAGTATTGTTGGGCCCATATCCCGACGTTTTGGGTTCTGCTTCCGGTTCGGAAATCTTCGCCTTTCTTGGCTTGATGGTTTTCGTCTTGCCTAGAAAGTCTTCCACCGTTTCATAGTAATAATCTTCTGAGCCAGAAGAATTAGACAAAGCACTAAGATCAGATTCGCCTTCAGAGCACGGAGAGCAAAAGATATTTCCTTCCTTCCCGCTTTAGCGACTTGGCGCTTTCTCAAATGTTTAAGTTTCAAAGTTTGAAAAATATTAATCGGCGCGACGTTTCAGGCTTTCGAGCGAGCGTTTCGAGCTTTTGATTGCCTTTCAAGCGTAACATGTAGTCAGATCGCACTAGTCACATAACTAGTGCGATCTGACTTCGCACTAGTCACGCGACTAGTGCGGACGCTAGTGGCGCGAGTAGTGCGGTAATAGTGTGGTACTAGTGCGGTACTCGCGCGATGCTATCTTCAAGAATTAATTTTCACTATCGCAAGTATACTTTTCTTTGGACCCAACTTTTTATCTTCTTTCTTCTCACTTACCATACTACGTAATCATGTCTGACGAAAAACTCTTTGGCGAAGGCTTCAAAGCGCAATCGGTGGAAGACCTTGACAAGAGCGGCACACGAGAGGTCCGAACCTGCTCCAAGATCCTTAAACGCTTGTTGACCGACCAGCAGCTGGAAACGGTTTTCTCCATTTCGGGGAACAAAAGTCATCTGGCGGGGATGGGGTCGGAACTGTTGCTCACTTACGATATCATTGAGAACTGTTTTGCACACTACACGCCGGACGACGCGGCGTGTTACCACAACCTGGCGTCGTGGCAATTTTTGAAATCGGTGACGCAAAACCAGTTCGTGCGGAAGCTGGAGGAGGCGGAGGCGAGTGTAGGTATTGGGCCACTGTTTGGGCCCCGGCCCTCGGGCGGCCGTCCACGATTTGGGCCGTCCACATGTGGACGGCCCAAATTGTGGACGGCCGGGGGCCAAAACATTCTTAACATTCTAACATTTCGCAAATTAGGGCTACCATACTTAAGCCCATACTTAAGGCGTGTAACGCGTCGGCCCGCGTCGACGCCTGCGTTTCCCCATACTTAAGAAAATTTAAATTTTTTACTTAAGGAATATATTAATGTTTTTGGGGTATTCTCGGAGTGCTGGTCGGCCCATCAGTCAGCACTCGGAGTGCGTCCTCCGCACGACGCCTACGGTTCTCACAATCGTATACGATTGTCAAGCTCTGTCCCCCATACCAATATTGTGAATGCTTTTTATTTCTTAAACATTTACACTGGCACCCGTGTCTATATACAGTCTGCACTCGGAGTGCATCCTCCGCACGACGCCTACGGTTCTGACAATCGTATACGATTGTCAGGCTCTGTCCCCCATACCAATATTGTGAATGCTTTTTATTTCTTAAACTTTAACACTGGCACCATGTCTATATAGGGTATTATTTTCATAAAATAATTCATTTTTCATGGTACCTTAGGAAACCATGCCGGCTTCCCTGCGATACGGTAATCATGCTTTGGATGTCCCGCATACCGTGCCAATATCTCTTCCGTTACTACAGGCCTTGTTTCCAACCCTTACCGACACCCCGATGCTTCTTCACCTGCGCAGCGCAGAAGACGTGCAACCTGTCGAACTCGGTACCGTGTTCCCTGACGGAGCTGACGTACTTGTGATCGGTGGTGTCAGTTCAACCCCCGGATCTAGTGACGTGAAAACCGGTTGTGCGAATGTCGACACTGCCACACACGAATCTTCCCAAGCATCAGCTTCTCCGCCTCCTAAGACGCCTCGCCCTGAAGTAAAGCAAGAATATTTAGTTTGTGACTTAACCGAATCGCCTCCACCTCCTAAGGACTCGTATGAATCTACGAAATCTTCTAGCGCTGTACAAGAACCAAAGCTCAAGCATAAGGTCAAATCGGAAAATACTGCCTACACCGGACCAGCTATTCCGATAGATTTTTCTCAGCACGTTGATTTGACCCAAGACGTAGCGCCAGGTATACGTGAAGAGGTTGTCGACGAACTGCCAGTGCCTCTACTTCCGGGGGTAGTTTATAAGCCACGTGCTGGACATTTCTCTCCTTGGCGAGATTTCTTAAAATACGATCCGCAGACCTGGATGCGTTCTGGGAACAAAAGGCGTATCAGAGGCCGTATTACTAGAACTACGCGATGTGGTGGGGCTTTATCATGTGAGAACGATGCATGTGTCCTATATCGTACAACGGGTGAACGTAACCGTTTCCAATTCACCGGTACCTTTAAGAACCGCAATCTGGCGTGCGCCCTTTGCAACGCTGCGCCTACTCATTCCGGCAATTGTCCATTTGAAGTAAGCTTCCAAGAAGACTCCGATTTGAACATCCTCGTGCTTTCTACTCCCTCCAATGGACACAACCATTCCGTGTTGTCCACCGACAATCCCAGCGTGGGTGAGCTAAAAGCAGCTAAGACTAGGGCTGAGGAGGTTCTTAACACCGGTGGAGTTCGAAACGTGTGCCAGGTGAAAAGGACTTTACTCTCGGAAACCGTCTTTCCAAAAGACTCTTCTTTTGACCCTAGCCAGCTACCAGAGATCGCGAGGCAAATGAACGTGATTGATAAGGCAGTGGACCAGAATTTCGTGCGAGGTCGTCGACAGGATGAGGGCATGAAAGCCGTTTCCCAATGGGCTGCTCAGCACGGTAAGGGGCTACTGCAATCTTTCGCGGACGAGGGGAACATCGACAGTTTTGCTCACACGTTCGTTATGTCCAGTGTCGGAGTGGATGGAGGTGTGGATCTCGTGCGTCGCATGCACCCGAAAAGTAGCGACCACTACCTCCGCTCAGCGTACGTCCACTTGGATTTCGTACATCGCAAGGTTTCTGGGGATTGGGTGACGATGGGGGCGCACGTGTTCTCCATAGAGGCCAACGCCCTGCTCACTATTGCCACCATGAACGTACCCAAAGACTGTACCGAAACACAGGTATTGTTTTGGACATTGGTGAAGAAGACGGTAGCAGCCGAACATCCGCGTGAGGAGGTATTATTCTATGGCTTCATGGGAGATGCAGCTGGTAAGTTACAGATCATAATGTTCAATGGGAGAGTTTGTAAGTTACACGGTTCTGACAGTCGTATACGATTGTCGGAACCGTTGACAATCGTATACGGTTGTCATCACAGTGTAACCTACGCATGAAATACAGGGCAAGTCAATAATCATAGTTTTCTATGTGGGAGTTTGCACATTATAACGTTCTGACAATCGTATACGATTGTTAGCAACGTGTAAACCTACGCATGATATACTTGGTTTTCAATAACTGATTAATATTTGGGGCACAGGTGCTAACTGGGCAGCAATCAAGAAAGTTTGGCCAGACCAAGATGACCGTAACAATCTGGAGTGCACGTTCCATTGGGGGCAGAACTTACATAAGATCGAATCTCTTATTCCATCAGATCTCCATGCCGTGCACAAAGACCTGTTACAGCGATGGATTTACTCAACTCCCGAGGCCAAGGTGTCCTGTGAAACAGCCATCTTCGCCTGGTATGCTGAGAACTGTGGCAGGTCGAATCAGCCAAAATTGAATGCATACTTCGTTTTCCAAATACGGCACGCGCAGCACATTCTGTCGCAATTCAAGGATCAAACCGAAGACATGACCGCCGAAATCCAACGACCGCTTGTGTGCCTTGCGGAAAGCATGCACGCGAAGTGGAGATCGTGGGGGGCATACTACTCCACCTTGTTGGAGTCGGTGGAATTCGATAGCCTTATGCAGATTCGACAAATTTGCCTGGCGATGAACCGACAGAACTCAACAAAGCACTTGTTGTGCGTGCAAGGTCGTATTCGTTCATTGGAGGATAAGTGGGTTAAAGGCGTTCTTACTCAGGCAGAGTTTGCAGATGGTCGCGAATTAATGCAAACAGTTCGTGCTGGCGCGACAGGATGGCTTCCACAGAGGGGCATCCCTGCAACGGACACCCACCGTCCAGATAAGGTAAACCATGGGGGGGTTTCGCGCAAACGCCCTGCGGAACTTCCTTCGGAAGGCGTCGCCTCCAAGAAGACGCGCACTGCCTCGGCGGTGCCACCTGCCTCTGCGGCAAGACCTGCCTCTGCGGCAAGACCTACCTCGGCGGCAAGACCTACCTCGGCGGCACCACCTACCTCGGCGGCAAGACCTACCTCTGGGGTAAGACCTACCTCGGCGGCACCACCTACCTCGGCGGCAAGACCTACCTCGGCGGCAAGACCTACCTCGGCGGCACCACCTACCTCGGCGGCAAGACCTACCTCGGCGGCACGTCCGGAGCGTGCTTCAGTTCGCGTTTACCCGGAAGCTGGTGGGGACTTCCAACCTTCCCTGCTTCACGTCACGCGGGCAGGCACTAACGGTAAATGCTATGGACGGAAGTCTAATGGTTCTCGTCACGACATCCCAATCGCGAAAGGGCAGCTGACTATTGGGTACACCGGAAGCTTGACCTATTATTTTCCAGCAAAAAACTTAACTCTTCAAAAGGGTCAAGTTCGCGAAGTGAGGACCACTCCCCCGATCCGGAGGATTATATTCTGCTCGTGGAAATGTGTTCAAAACCCATGGTATTGTTGTCACGTTTCGATGCCTGGACTGCCCGAGGGGGGGGCGAACCGTGTACCCAAACTTCTTGTTGCACCGGACACAAAGATCCTGGAAAGTGAGGAGACTCGTCTCTGTTCTCTTGGTGTTTGCGTTGCCCATGAGGATGTGACCCCAGGAGAGGCTCGAGGACATCTGGTGAGATCGGAGAATTCGGAGATGGACGTGGAGGAGAGACTTCGCAACGGTGTTAAGGTGAAAGCGAGTGGCAAGGGTTTCTTGACGAAGAAGATAGCGAATTCCTATACCGCGCTCCACAGCATGGTTAAGACCGATAACCTTGCACTGACTCAAATCCGGATATGTGTTCCTGGTGGTGCAACCGTCTATAACTTCCGAGTTTCTCACCCTGATTCCGATGGCCGTGAATACCTCTTGGAGTTTGGACGAGAATACCGTTGTTCGTGTCCGTGTTTTCGAGAAATGGCGAGGACCCGACCTGCTCCATGCAAGCATTTCCTTTGGCTGTACTCCGAGATATTCGAAATTCCGATCATTACAAGTGTGGGATACCTTCACGAGCCATCGCTGCTATCCTCAGAAGTGCGCAAAATACTATCGTATTATCCTGGAATTCCGGACAACTTCGATCTCTAGTTGCTTAGCTAGAATACAAACGTAAATCTGTGATGGCATCTTATATATTTTACAGTGTATGCATTTTCATATACGTTATTCAAAACATTTTGTATACCATTGCATGTGTTAGCACCCTCGTCCACATTCGAATATGATTAACCGTACGGTTTCAGCTTGACAATCGTATACGATTGTCACACGTGAGAGAGACTTAGTGCCGAGATCGTGTATCCTTTTGCATGTCGTATAACCCTGCCTGGATATTCGCGAAGAGTTTGTCACTACTCGTGCACATTCGAATATGATTAACCGTACGGTCGAAGCTTGACAATCGTATACGATTGTCACACGTGAGTATTGTAGTAGATATATTTATAGATTTTATTTATCTATATATACCAGGAAAATATTAAAATAATTCATAATTTTACAGATGTCTACAGGGAGGTTATCAAGAGTCAGAAAGCCCACTGCTAAGGCACAGGCTGTGGCTGCCGGGCGTGAGGGAGGTGCGTACCTGCAGCCCTATAAATGCATGTCGGGGGGTCATTGATTTCATTATTGCATGGCTCGTACAAAACAAACCGCTCGAAAGAAAATCGGAGGCTCAATGAGAGATTTACAGCGTATGGCCTCCGGAGGTGCACAGGCCTCTCAGAGTTCAAATGAGTTACCCGCCGCTGGTGTTGCTCCAGGTACCGCAGGAGCTGCCACTCCAGTCGCAAGTGAAGATGCCACTCCAGTCGCAAGTGATCCTCAACCTACAGCTAAATC
>LGRX02028782.1:54363-102257 GCA_001247695.2 Cymbomonas tetramitiformis | reverse complement strand
GAGCTGGTTCAGTGGGCGCTACGAGAACGTTTGTGGCATCTCAACTCAACAAACCTTCAAGGCGTACAAGAACGAGGACGGCGATGTGGTTGTGCAATACAAGATGTATTCTACCGACATCAAGTGGTTGCCCGAGGAGGGCCTGAAGGTGTTGAATTCTATGCCTGAGGAGCTTCCTGAATTTGTCGACCCGAAAGCGTTCTCCACCGAAGGTCTTGCGAAGCTGGAAGATCTGGTGCAAGGATTGCGGAGCATTTTGAGTACGACTTTTTCACCTACCCACGAGGCGTGGTGGACGGAGTTGTTGAGGAAGCAACGAAAGCTGACCGAGGAGAACGTGTTTGAAGAACCCGATGTTCCTTTCGTGTTGCCGAGCAAATTACACCACCGTCTCAATGCTCCTTTGGTGCATGCTCTTGAAGCACCTCTCAGACTCGCTGAAACTCAGCTACCAGCAGCAGCAGAGATTCCAGCACGAATTCAAGAACGCGTAGAGCGTGCACCGGTTGCCATGTACACGGGCAAACGCAAGGCGGCGAATCGCGCCTCTAGGAAAGCTGAAGCGTACGTGGCTGACCCACAATGGGAGGTTTCGTACGAGCAAATGACCGTCAACAGCTATGCAGTTTGCCTTGGACAAATCACGGGCGTGAAGGCTAACGACGTATGCCAATTCCGCGTCAAGCTCAATGCCAAAGAATGGTCGGATCCCCTGATGCTTGTCCGAGTGCATGCACGGATTGCCTACGCGAAGCAGTTGAAGTACAAGTACCTGAAAGTGAAGAAATACACGGACACGGACGAGAGAAGACTCGGAAAAGTTTTAGCGGGTAAAGCGGGAGCCTTCTGGGAGAACCCATCCGACGCGCCGTCAACAGAAGCCTTCAATAGTGAGGAGATATTGCTGTCCTGGAACATCGCTGTTGGCGAAGTGAAAGGCTGTATCCCAGAAAAGCAGTATGGACAGCTCGTAATCGCACTGCTTGCGCAACGTGCCAAAAAAAGACGAATTGATAACGGGCAAATGCTAGAAACGGAAGGCGATCTAGAAATTAGCGAAAACGATGAAAATGAGGAAGACGATGGCAGCGATGTCGAGGTGTGAATAAAAATAGCTTGCTTAGACGCAAAGATCAATGTACATAATGTAAATGCAATTATTAGAAAAATAATGTTTGTCAATTGCATATTGCTTTCACATGTCATGTGCACGTCCATTGTCCGCACCGAAAACAAATTGCATGCTTGACCATGTCTTGGAAAAAATTTTGGTACATGTCTTGAAATTTTACGATCGCGGTGGCCTGCAAGCAAAAATATTTCAAACAATTAAAATTTCCACGAATATAATTCCTGAATATTGCAAAAAACAACTAATGTCATTTATTTACCATAATGTCATTTTCACCGAATAGCGTGTTACACGCAGAAGCTCCTGGAGGAGGAGACCAGGACAGAATGGCTGGACCTTCTCCCACGTACACGGTGTGTGCCTTTGACGGAGAAGCAGATAGCGGAATTAGACCCAGAATTCCTAATCACTGCACACCGCCCATGGAAGGGGTGCATGGTGCACTGCTGGGGTGACCTCGAGGAGGAGTTCAGTGATGAGGGTGGCTCGTGGAGGCAACAGAGGTTGTACACCTCCGGGGATGGTTACCAGAGGCTGTGCGACATTGTGGAGAAGGTAAACGAGAAGGAGACCAAGGTCAAGTTCGCTCGCTGCCAACAGGAGAAGGTGGTCCCGAACGAGAGACTCAGGTGGCCTGACTTTTCCTCGGTGGACCAGAAGTGGGATCCATACACCAAGTGCACCATGGAGTGGTGGCATTCGGTGGTGCCTAACCTAGGCAGTGAATTCACGGTGGTCGAGCCCGACTACGAAGCGCTCCATGAGGCACACGACGAGAAGCTGGAAGAGCTCCAGCGCTCGTTGTGTGAGGGGCAGGTTTATCCTTCTGGCCCCATAGTTGGCACACTAATGTGGGACCAGAAGGTGCACAAGTTCTGTGTCAGGACGAAGCCAGCAGATGACGCCCTGAGCATCGCGCAGGCCACTCTGAACCATTCACCTGCCGATTGCAGCTTTGCAGCCAAGCTGGAGTCAGAGTTGCAGCTGCCCCACTACTACGAGGGCGCGGGGTGCTGGATGTACCAGCACTTGAGGGTGTCGAGGAAGGTTGACCTCAACTTCCTCAGGCAACTGATTTATGACCAGTACCAGGAGGTGGAGCAAGGACACGACAAGGCACCCAAGCTCATCATCCGCAACAACAAGGCAAGGGGTACTCAGAAGTTCTATCCTGTCACAGACGGGGAGGGTGGCTCAGGAGTGGTGTTCGACAACTACCACGCAGCACGGGAGTATCTTGGGATATGGGATGGCTCTTCAATGCTGAAGGCCTGCAACTCCGAGATTGCAGCCCAGGAGACATTGGCCGGTTACTCCGAGAGGAGGGCTCCGGCACCGCCAAGATCAGCGAAACGGAAGACACCTGCACGGGTGAACGCGAAGGACATCAAGCTGGTGAAGTCCAAGACACCGGTGGACTTGGAGGATGACGACATGGACACCATGGTGACGGTCTGGAAGGACAGCCTGAAGCCGGTGGTACCTGCTCAGCTAGTACGACACCTCGTCCCTGAGACCATGACCACGACCGACAAGCCTTTTGACCCGAGAGAGCCTGCACAGCTCGTCTACAGCCCACTTGATCTTCAGCACGCCAGCTGTGGTCACGAGAGGGAGGAGGCAGGAAACCAATGGCTGGACATCAGGGGGTTAAGATGGCTCAAGATCCAACCAAACCAGACGGTGTTGGTGGTCAGGTATCGGAAGACCACCGATGGCAACCTGAAGATTCTCGCTGGCGAAGGGAACACACTGCGGGGGGTCGGCATGATGTTCATCGACAACAAGGTCAAGCAGAAGTACATCAGGTCCGTCGCTCACTCGATGGCAGGCTACCTGTGCCTGGGAGGCCAGAGTCGAGCACAAAGAAACAGTGGTGGCCACCTGGGACTGCCTCACACACTCGAACAGCACTTCGAGGACATCCAGGATGGCGAGAAAGTGGCGCAGGACATCATGGAGCACATCTACACAGATGGTTCCAGGAAGGTGGGCAACACCGTGCACGTGCTCAAGATGCGCGCACACCCAAACGTTAAGAACTTGTACTACATCTTCGAGGACGAGGAGTACTGCCGACAGGAAGGGAAGATCGTGGATCTGTCCTTCAACGAACTTTACCTCCTGGAGAACCACAGAAAGTTCAACGCACTTCGCTGGGTAAGCCATCTCGAGGTCACGACCATCCACAGAGAGCCACTCTCCCTCTTCGCACAGCTGCTACGCGAAGAACCCGAAGTGGAGAGTCGAACTCAACCCTCACCACCTGTCAGTGACACGGTGCAGCTCTTGGTGGAGCTCGAGGAGAGGGCCGAGATAGCCGAGGAGAAGGTGGAGGAGCTCGAGGGGGCACTGGCAAAAGCAGAGGACAAGGCCAAGGAGCTCGAGGAGACGCTTGCAAAGGACGATGAGGATGTGGGGGAGCTCAGGGACATGGTGGTCAGGCTTGAGAGGAAAGTTGAAGCTCGCAACGAGGTGATGCGAAAATCCATCAACGAGAAGCTCAAATTCATGAAGCAGAAGAACTGTGCTCTAGAACGAGCCACGCTCCTGGAGTGGGACCTGAAGAGACACCGCGCGAAGGCAGTGGAGCAACAGAAGGATCTCCAAGCTACACGCAGCATCCTGGAGGGAAAACTCGAGGCCGTGTTGAAGAATGCGGACGAGTTGAATGAGGAGAACAAGAAGTTGCGCGGGCAGGCGCAGAACGGACAGCAAGTGGAAGAGACTGGCATCTGCTTCACGTACCCTGATTTGGAGGAGACGGCCGACAGCGGTGACCTATCGTTCCCACCACAGGACGTCAGAAAACAGAAAACTGGCCAGCGTAGTGCTTCAGCCGTGAGCAAGAAGCGGGTGCAACCCTCAGTAGTGGTTGACACCAACAAGAAGACGGATTTTCACCAGAGCCGACGGACCGCAGCGCCCGGAGGCTCAGACCAGTAAGCTGCCCTGGCCTGGAACCAGGTAAGCCGGTTGTTCGGCATAGACAGCTGGTGTGGGGGTACGTGGTGACACTGCTGCTGGCAGCACTGGTGGTAATCACCTCACCATCCCTGGGGCGCCACATGCTGTTGCCAGCATGGGCCTTAGGAGAGCTAATCGGGCACTCTCTATGGTGCCTAACAGCACTCACGTACAGGTGGCTCCTGTGTGAGTGCCAGAGAACGGTGACGAGAATAGTGTGGCACAGCACTGGTGCCCAGACATCACGATCACGCACACGGGCAATGGCGGATGGCATCATGCTAACCCTGTGCGCTGCTTGGAGGGTGATGGGTGGTCACCACGCCATGCAGGGCACCACGAGCGCCTTCATTCTACGGGTAATATTGGCACTGATCGGGTGCTGGTGGCAACCTTACAGCGCAACCTTTTCACTGTTGGTCGCGTTATCTTCGGAAGTTCGGTATTTGAGGACAGCTGCCATCTACTGCAAGCTGTTATGGGTGGGCGAAGCCACCAATGGCCACACCACAGGCAACGCTGCGGAGCCTGGTGTGACATCAACACGGGAAGAAGAGGTGAGCTTCTTCAATCGGACCGTCAGTACACTTCATAACGTGGTGGCACGAGGTCGAGCAGAGCTAAGTGCAACACCGAAGTACATGCACAGGCCGAGGTTCGCCCAGCGGCTACAGCAGGTGGGGAACTTGGTCAGGCATTATCGGGCCGCACAGACGTTGTACGTCATCATGACGACCATCATGGTGGTGTTCTTTGCAGCTGGTGGAAAGCTCCGCTTACTGCACGGGGGGTGGAGGTTGTTGACGTGCATAACAGCGGCTCATCCACCAGCCCCAAGAAGCGGACTAACACGATTTTTTCGGTTTTTCGCATTGTTGCTTGGCATCCTGTGGGTGGCCATGGCGTGCATGTTCCAGGGCGCACCCGGCGGTGGTGGACTTGGCAGGGCACATTCGCAGCAGCAGTCTCACGCGGTGACTTGGGACGTGCATCGGTCTTCCGCACAGTGGGACACCGGTTGGGAATGCTCAATGGCTGAGCAGGAGGTGCTGCCGTACACGGTGATCGAGGAGCTACAGCCTGGGGGGAAGACTTCTGTGACCAAGGACGAAGCTGCATGGCTAGACACCGAGTTGAACGCCACGTTTGGTGGACACCCGGACTTCACCGACGAGAACTGGGACCAGATGCGCGACGTCATCCGGAGGTGCAGCTACTGCTTCGCCAACAAGCCCCAGGATCTCAAGGGCTACCATGGCAAAGCGGAGCACGGCACCTTCTCCATCCCTTTCGAGGACGAGAGCAAGGTCGCTTACGAGAGGCCCAGGAAGTACAGCCCGGGGGAGACGGAGATCATCAACATTCACTGCAGGGAGTTGTTGGAGTACGGTTTCATTGAGCCCGCTTCGATACACTGCAAGCACGCCAGCAACGTTGTGGTGGCGGGCAAGAAGGACCACGAGACCGGTTTGTGGACATCCACGCGCTTCTGCGTGGACCTCCGACGGTGCAACCGTCTGTCTCTCAAAGACAAGACGGTTCCGCACCGGCCGGAGGAGCTGTACCAGAAGGCAGCCAAGGCCAAGTTCAAAACCACTCTTGACGCCACCAAGGCCTTCCACCAGATCCCCATGACCACCGACGAGGACCGGGACAAGACAGCCTTCTGGTGGGGCAATCGGCTATATCGGTACACCTCCATGCCATTCGGGGCAGCGGGGGCTACGGCAGCGTTCGTCAGGATCATGGACTACGAGCTCAGGATGCTTCAATATTGCACTGTGTGCTATGTTGATGATGTGGTGGTGTACTCAGACACCGCCGCACAGCACATCAAGGACGTCGAGAAGGTGCTCCGTACACTTGGGGACGCGGGGATCAGGCTGCATTCAGGGAAGTCTACCTTTGGCGCAAGCACCGTAGACTTCCTCGGGTACAGAATCGGTCACAACACCATCGGGGCCCAGGAGGCGAAGTCCAAGGCGATCCAGGAGCTGCCGAAGCCGGATGACAAGACGGGTCTGCGCTCTATTCTTGGGCTCATGAACTACTACAAAGGCTTGGTTGGGGAGATTGGAGGCCCTAACTACTCGGAGCTGGCTAGGCCTCTCAATGACCTGCTGAGGAAGGAGGTCACGGACATCAAGGCAGCTTGGGGTCCTGAGCAGGATGAGTCGCTGCAGAAGCTGAAAGATGCTCTCTGTTCGGGGAGATGCCTGAGGCCCATAGACTACGACAAGCCCATCATCCTGTACACTGATTGGAGCAAGTACGGAATCGGTGCGGTGCTCGGGCAGAAGGACGAAGACGGTGTTGAGCACATCTGTGTTGCCATCAGCCGATCCTTGGGGAAGACTGAGAGGCAGTACGCCAGCTACCAAGGTGATATGCTGGCAGTGGTGTGGGCGGTGCGCACAATGAGGCAGTACTTGCACGGGGTGCACTTCACGCTGGTGACAGATCACTCGCCACTCACCACACTCATGGAGAGGACGGACCTTCAGGGCCAGCACCTCAGATGTGCCATCAGCCTTCAGGAGTTCGACTTCACGGTCCGGTATCGACCTGGGCCCCAGAACGAGAACGCTGAGGTGCCGTCGCGGTACCAGCTGCCGTCAACCACTGACGAGACAGGCGCCAGGTTGGAGCGCTCCCATGGAGAACCCATAGAGGCCAGCTACCTCGAGCACTGCGAGAGGGGCTTTTGCGACTCCTGGTGCAAGCTGCTGACTGAAGACCCACCCATCGGTGATGAGGTGGACCCTGAACTGCAGATTGCGAATTACTGCCTGCTACAAGCACGTGAGCAGTTGGGCACGGGGCCTGTGCATCGGCTGTTCGACGTACACCACCGAGAAGAGCTGGAGTGCAATGTGGGGACCTTGTTCGACACTGACCTCCCGGACTCGTACGGTGACACTGGTAGGCTGCAGTACGCGGCTTGGAAAGCACTCAGTCAGGTGCAACCCGCAACGGGAATGCAGGGAGAGGGCTCTCCAGCGCTGTACTATGAGGAGGTGATGGAGGATGGCGTGCTGAAGAAGCCCAAGAAGATTGACACCAGGGTGGTGGCCAAGTCATTCTTTCGCGAAGCCAGGAAGGAAGGAGTCACCTGCTACGAACCATGTGGTGGGTTGTGTGCAGGGCTGGAAATGCTTTTGCGCAATGGTGTCAAGGTGAACCAGTACTTGTACCAGGACATCTCACCTGCGGCACGGGCGGTGGCTAGGGCTCGTTGCTTTGCACTCAGCAGGCGCTACCCGGAGCTTTTCCCCACATCTGCCACCAAGCTGGAGCAACTACCAGCTGACCTGGAGCAGATTACGGCACAGCACTTCGTTGACGCTGGGGCGCTTGCTGGAGAGAGGTGGATCATGGTTTGTGGATTTTCTGCCAAGACTTGTCTCCGGCAGGAAATCAGGCTGGCCTGGATGGCAGGCACAGCCGCCTGTTCTACCATGCCGTGAGGGCATTGTCGGCGCTGCAGCAGCTGCAGCCACAGAGGCCTCCAGGGTATATACTGGAGAACGTCTCACTTCTGGCACATGGACCAGGGACGAGGATGAGGGAGGAAGTCTTTCCTCGCATCATGGAGTTCGTGGGGCAGCCAGTGTCATTCGACGCCGCGCAGGCTGGTTCGTACGCACATCGGCTCCGAGCTTTCTGGAGCAACCTGTTCCAGAACAACCAGTTTAACTCAGTGATGGCACGTGTGGAGAGGCCACAGCGCTACGTGACCGACATCCTGGAGGATGGGTGGCAGCCCAGGGAGGTGGTCACCACTGACGAGGCGCCGTATCATGTCGCGAACGTCAAGGGGGAACCAATGCGCGCTCTCCCGACAATCATGGCCACACAGAACTCCTTCGCTTTCCGTGAGCCTCGCATGGGGTCATTGGTCAGGAGTGTGGAGAGCAAGGAGCTGCCCAAGTGCCGGGAGCCGAACCTCGATGAGAAAGCGCACGCCATGGGCTACTCTGTCACAGAGTTGCGCTCAGCTGACAGGCTGGACGATGGGAAGCTGGCGAGGGTTCTGGGCTTGGCGATGGATCGCCGAGCAGTGGAGTTAATGTACGCAGCCGCAGAAGCCAGCAGATTGGGCTTGCCCTACAGCAAGGAGCAGCACCAAGCCGAGGAGACATGTGACTCACCAGCTTGGGAGCCCGAGGAGGGAGATTGGGTCAGTGCTGGGGGGACAGCACGACAGCCGGAACAGGCTAGTGCAGCAGAGTGGGTCTCAGGATCCAACCAGTACACTCAGCATGTCGCCAAATCGGAGTTGCAAGTTGGGAGAGAGCATGTGGACGCCAAGCTGCAGGAGATGCACAAGCGGGCGCACAAGGGCACTCACGGGCTGGGGGCGAAGTTCCAGCAGAGGAAGAAACGGTGGGAGATGCAACCGTTCAGCGCGGCACAGTACAGAGGTCGCAGTGCTACGGGGTTCAGGAAGGCGGCGCCGACGACGCAGACGGAACCTTCGGTGACAGAGGTGCCTACTTGGAGGCCGCCAGTTCAGGAGAAGCCCACGAGACTCCCGGCGCTGAAGGACACCACTCGCCTCGTGGAGCTGATTGCCAGTGTTGCGCAGCAGCAGGAGCAGCGCGAGGACTTCGAGGACATTCATGATGGTGAATGGTGCCTTAGGTGGCTCAAATCCCGGGGCACTGTCGAGCCGCCAGCGGAGATGGCCAACCGAATCAAGAAACGGGCTGCGCGTCACCGGTGGGACGAGGCCACGGACGAGATATACTTAATCACATACGCCGGCAAGAAGCTGAGGGTTCCCAAACCCGCTGACCGCTTGGAGTTGGTCCGCACCTACCATGACAGGACGGGGCATTAGGGAATTCGGCGGACCTTGAACCTCTTGTGGCAGCGCAATTGGTGGGTGAACATGAAGAAAGACGTGGTGGCGGTAGTCACGCAGTGCAAGACGTGCTCGAGAGTGAAGACCCACTACGCAAGGGAGGCCGCAGTGCTGACCCCTCTGGAGATCAAGTCCTTCATGTACCGATGGTCACTGGGCTTGGCGCGGCCGACACGGGATCCTACAAAGTCCGGGAACACCAGGGTGCTCATCATGACGGAGCACTACACCCGCTTCATCATCTGTGTTCCTATACCCAACAAGGAAGCCGTGACCATTGCCAACGCGTTCCGGAATCACGTGTTGTCGGTCTTCGGAGCACCGGCAGAGTGCCTGGTGGATGGAGGTACGGAGTTTGAAGGGGAATTCAAGGAGTTGTGTCGAGCCTGTCTCATAGACCGCAGGGTGACTTCTCCCAACTCACCAGAAGGCAATGGGCTGACGGAGAGGGTGGTCAGAACAATCAAGTACTGCCTCAAGAAGATAGCGCTCGACCAGGGCTTGGGCGTTGCGTGGGACGAGCTGCTGTGGTCACTGGTGCTGAGCTACAACGCCGCTGTGCAGGAGTCACTCAAGGTGGCACCCTTCACGCTTCTTTTCGCACAGGAGGCCACGGTGCCGCCAGCCTTGAGGAGCCGACCTCCTCTGGACTTCGACGTCAAGGAGGTGAAGAATGAGTACGACACGAGGGTCCGTGACCTGGTGCACAGGGCCAAGGTGGTGAAGGAGCTCATGGTGACGGCGGGTTGCAACTTGGAGGTTGCTCAGCATCGAGACACGTTGCTATATGAAGGAAGGAGAGGTGGAGGGCAGGTGCCCAAGCCGCACAACTTTCAGGTGGGAGACTTCGTGTACATCCGCCAGAGGCCACGCACGGGCATAGAGGTGGCCACCAAGCCCGCCATCCTGAAGTTGGTGAAGATACAACGAGACGGAGTGGTGGTCCTGGAGGACAGTGCTCGGACGAGGGAGAAGAGCACGGTGCAGAACATTGCACCATGCCATCTGCAGGTCAAGGACGAGTACGACCAGGGAAGATATCTTCTTGAAATGTCGTTCGGCCAACACGGATTTTGTCCATCGGCCAGGTTTCGGCCAGACCGGCCAGACGCCCGCCGCAAGCGCGAAATTTTAATTTTAAGTATGATAATTATCAAAAATCGTGAAATTTTCATGAAATTTTGTAGATTTTTCGCCCACTCAGTTCGGCCGCAGCCAATGCGGAACATCGGCCGCACCTCGGCCAGCAGCCTTCCCGTTCGGCCTGCGGCCGGCCAATTGCGGTAAGATATCTTCCCTGAGTACGACTTGACCAGGTCCAGGCCCAGCAAGCATCTGGCATGTGAGTACTGTAAGAGGATGGACGGGGAGGCGTTCATGTTGCTGTGTGACACGTGCAACAAGGGCTACCACACGTGGTGTTTGGAGCCTGCACTGGACAGCGTGCCAGAAGGGGACTGGCAATGCCCGAGCTGCTTGCCACAGGAGGTGACTGCCTCTTTCGTGGAGGTCAAGTCGGAGCTTTCGGAGAAGCTGCTTCAGGCTGAAGGTAAGCTTAAGGAGGCGCTGGGGAAAGGAATGAGGCTGCTCGAGTTCGACGTGGGGCCGAAGCGCGCGCTGCGTGGAGGGGCTGCCGAGCCGTGGCAAGCCTTGTCAAAGGAAGAGATTGGCAGGAGTGAAGGCAGCATGGGTGACTGGCCTGACCGCATTGATTGGGGTGACTAGGAGGTACTCACGGAGATGGTGCAAAGGCTGATGCCGGGGCAATGGCACGAAGGCCACATGACCATTCTGAGCAGGAAATGCGCTGAACAGCAGGTCAAGGCAAGGATGCTGAAGGGAGCAGACTTGGTGCCAGCGATGCAGCAGGACGAGGTTGAGAAGAGGGGAGACGTGGCGAAGATGACGAGGGTGCAAGTCAAGAACGCCAGCATGCTACACTGGGGCTTGGAGCTAGTGATGACTGTGCCGAAGGAGGTAGACCGGCTTGCCAAAGAGGTCAACTAAAGTCGGGTGACTCGGGTGTGGGGCCCTTGGGCTGGCACTGGAGTGATTGGCAGTGTGTTGACAGGCAACTGAGATCACCTGAACGTCATGAACAATGACTGGAACCCGCAGCTGAAGTGGCCGGAGGCCATGAATGCTTTGCAGCCAGGTAATTATCGAAGGTGGAAGGAGAAATACGGGGTGTGTGACGCCGTTGTTACGTCACCCTGGTTTGCAGTGTTGGACATTGCACTACCACTTGTAGTTGCTGCAAGCCGTGTGGTGGCTTGTGTGCATGTGCCATCGCACTACATGACCGACATGACGGAGAGCCGGGCACGCTACTTCCGAGAGCTGTGCCATGCTGGGAGACTTCACGTGCTGGGGCATCTGGAGCATGGACCTATTGGACGACGATGTATGTGGGTCTTGGTCTTCAAGAACCCTTTGCTGCGCGCCAGGATGCTACGGACTGGGGAGCTGAGTGGAGTGGGAATGTTCACCTTCAGTATGGGCAAGTTCGCGCCGGATGACATCACCTCCGAGGATGTGACATGACTGCAGCCCTCATTGGTCAAATCTGTGCCGTCATTGCTGAAAGCTACAGAGGGGGGATGTTAGGAATTTCGGGCTTGTATCGAGGTGATAACTTTGCAGAACATAAAAACTTTTTCGAAAATAGGAAGCTGTCTTATCGTGGCAGTCTGCGACGTGCGCTTGTTCACTGAACCGCTCAGTAGTTACTCGTGTACGCGTGCAGCTCCAGCAGCAGCAGCCCCTGCAGACGCTCAAGTAGTCCCTGCAGACGCTGCATCAGACCCGGCAGCAGCCTCTGCAGGGCATGTTGCAGCCCTTGCCCGGAGCTCATCAACCCCTGCAACACCTCCAGCAAGCCCAACAGCAAGTCCAGACCCAGCCCCTGGAAATGCCGCCGCCGCCGCAGCAGCAGCAGCAGCAGCAGCCACAGCAGCAGCAGCAGCACCACCACCAGCAGGTGCAGGAGCCGCAGCAGCATCAGCATCGGCCTCAGCATGTGCAGCAGCAACACCAGCAGCAGCGGCGAAGGGGGTTCCTCAGGTAAGCCGGATGCCATTCCCCGCGGCCCCTGCAGGCATGCTACTGCCTGTTGACTGGGAACGCAGGATGAAGGAGGATGGGTACGTCGTCGGCCACCTGGAGGATCCTGTCTCGGCAACGGACCTCGAAACAGAATTTCAAGACTCCATCAACTTGGAGCATACTCAGCGAAACTTCAAGGAACTGATATCGGTACCAGGGAGTCATCCGGACACTGTCAAGACCAAACTGGACCCGAAGCGTTTCATCAACGACCTCGTGGAGGACTCCGCGTTGGAGAAGAGGATGGTACGTCTTGGTGAGAGCGTCATCGAATTGACGCAGCGGTCCTTGCGGCGCAAGGGCTTGAAGGTGCGAAAGGGGTCAATGGGCCGCACAGCCCTGACGACGATCGGCGGGGCTGAAAGGCAGTCCAGCCACTACGACCTGGGGGCGTACGGTGTGCTCCTCGTCTTGACGAACGATTACCAATTCCGGGTATATCCTGGAAGCCATGTGGTGGAGAACGACGAAGACATGTCGAAGGCGGAGTCCGTCACCTTACACCTCACGGAGAAGTCGGTGGTCTTCTTCGATGGGAGGTTGGTGCATGGGGCGGTGGAGTACAAGTGCGGCGGGGTGCCGCGTTTATCCGCCCACATCTACCTGGACGAGTTGGACGTGGTATTGCCGGAGAACACCACCTACCCGATATTTGTGAAGTTCGGGTTGGATAAAAAAATTCGTGGCGTGGACTCCTCCCAGCTTCTACCAGGCGCCCCCCCCGCAGTACAGCATCAAGACCCTGTGGGAGGAGGCGAAGCTGGAGCACCTGTTACCGAACAACTGCGCGGTGTTTGGTTGTAGCGAGAAAGACAACCTGAGCCTCCGTCACGTCTTTCGGTACGAACAGGGGTTTGGGCGGCTCATGGTCCATGAGAAACACCCTGCCCTCTTATGGATTGGGGGGTTCATCCACAGGCCAACCTCTAACAAGGTCGGCATGGTGATGTGGGTATATGGGCCGTGGCCCATAGTGGGGGACGTGTCGACGGAGCAGACGGGGCCGCGCAGGGTGACTTTGTTCCACCTGACAAAGTTGAACAACAAGCCCAGGATGTTCACCAGCGCCAGAACTGCCGAATACGAAAGGCGAGGGCAGCTGACCGGCTGGCTGAGCGAGGCAGTCGACGCCTTCCAGGTGGCGCTGCAGGCGGGGACGATCGGGATGCTGAGGTATTACTCCGCGGTTACCAAGCCATGTTTGCCAGACAGCCATGTGGGGGAGCTCAAGCCGTTCTACTTCGGCCATCCAGTTGCCCCCGCCGCAACCGCCCCAACCGCCCTAACCCTCCCCGCCCCTTCCACCACTCCCACCGCTCGTGGCCCTCGAAGAGGGAATGCACGTGCTGCTGTTGCTGCCCCAAGCGGGCGGGCTGCGAAAGGCAGCGGTGGGAGGGGGGCTGCTGTGAGTGAGAAGGCGAAGGCCGTGGAATCGTCGAGAGGTGGGAAGGAGGGCAAGGGGAAGAGCGGGGGGCCGATGAAGAGGAAGGCTTCTTCTGTACCAGCACAGGCTTCTTCTCCACCAGCACGCATCCCCAAGCAACGCCGAAGTGACCTTGTGGCTGTGCGGGGTGGGAAGGAGACGGCCGCGGACATGGACGAAGAACGCGATGAGGAGATGGAGATGGAGTTCGATGAGCTGCAGGCCTTCTCCAGTGGGGGAACCTCAGGGTCCCCTGTGCCTCAGGCGCTGTTCGCTGATTTGCAGCCAACCCCCCTGCAGGGGTCGCAAACCATTTCAGCGGCGGCTGGTCTGGAACAACTGGGGCAGTTCGTGACAGGTGGGACGACGCCGATATCGGCTCTGGCGAGCAGCCACTTACAGGAGGAGCCCCAGCAGCGACAGCAGCACGTGCAGCAGCAACCATCGCAACATTTGCAACAGCCGCGGCAGCAACAACAAGAACAGCAGGCACCGCAAATGCAGCCGCCGCCGCAGCAGCAGCCACAGCAGCAGACGCAGCAGCAGCAGCACCACCACCACCACCACCAAGAACAACAGCAGCAGCAGCAGCAGCAGCAACAGCGACACCAGCACCACACCAGCAGCAGCACCAGCACCAGCACCAGCAGCAGCAGCCAGGATTCCAGGGGCTGCAGCAGCAGCCGCCGGTCCACCAGGACCCTCAGGAATTGCGCTCAGCGCAACCCGTGCGGGAGGCGTCTGCGACCAACCAGGAGGAGGCAAGGTTGTCTGCACTACAAGTGCAGAAGCAGATCCTCAAGGCCGAGCTTGAGGTTGCCAAGCTCTCAGCAGAGCTAAAAGCATGCAAGGAGGGGGAAGGGGGGCAAGGCACCAACGAAGAGGAGACTGTGGAAGGCCGAAAAGGCCGAGGGCTTGGAGCCTCCACATATGCTGCCCCCCCCATGGCGAACTTCTATGGGGGGAACCTTGGAATTTTCCCAGGGTTCATGCCCCAGCAGGCAGGCGCACCTGGGTTCATGGCCCAGCAGGCAGGCGCACCTGGGTACATGCCGCCGACCGGCGTGCTGCCCACCTACCCTGGAGGGTATGGCATGGGCGGCGGCTTTCCGGAGCCTCAAGGGGTCATGCTTTCCATGCAAGAGATGCAATTTCTGAGTGCACAGTGTCAGGCAAGCCGGCAGAGGCCTGGAGGGCAGTTCATGTCCCTCCAGGAGTACATGACCCGGCACCCTCGGTAGGAGAAAGGACCCTTGTTTTTCAGTTTTTTATGGTTCATTTGTATTCTATTATGTTGATTACTTTCTAGTATTCACCGTGGATATGCTAGCTATGCAATCCACAGTGATACATCTCTCCCTTGGATGCTATGTGCGGTGTGCGCCTGACCTTCCTGGCATGCCAATTTTGGAACACCATACTTCCTAACCTGAAAAGAAAAAACAAATAAAAACCACGGAAAAATGTTATTACCATATTCTTGCATGCACACATGCCGCGTCTAGCGTTAACACGTTCCTAACATACCTAAAACACAGATTTTTTAGCAGTTTCAAGCGGGGAAATAAAAAATTTCAAGTTCGGTTCTTTTTTTGCATCCGTAATGTTGCTAAAATGTGCGAACACAAATAAAACACGAAAAATCGTCCATTAAGGTCCATTATGCATTTTGGTGCACCTAATTTTGCGACAGCTCTAACCCGACAGTCACTCAATAGCTATGCCTTGCACCCCAGTGCAATTGGCATCAGTGTGGCAACGTTTCGCGGACCTTAGCGGTTTTGTGCATAGCTTTGTTCAAGTCGGTATCTGAATCGGTGTGATTCAGCAATGTGCAATTTGAATGAGCGATCAGCGGCGGGCGGGTGTAAATTAATTCATCGGCAATCATCGTCGTCCATGGCGCGCGTGTAACGGCGGCCTGTTAACTTGCACGGCAACGACGATTCCGGTGTGCCGCGGCGGTGATTCGTCATCCTTTTGTGTGTGTGTGTGTATGCTCTGCTTGCGTCATTATCAGCGGCATGGCTATACCGGTGCGCGATCTGTGGGAATTCAAGCCCTTGATATATTCGTCACTTATCGCTAATTTAGAGAACTATCCGGGCGACGGGCAGTTTTGGTTTCCCTTTGCGGATAATGCGCCTTCGGAGAGTGAATCGGATGACGACGGCAGCGACGACGAATACTTAGACTCTCACTGGTGATCATGACGCGGACGGGTGTTCTTTCGACGAATTCTTCACTCTGCGATGTTCGTACGTATCGGTTCAAAATCGTGTTGCGGAGCCCTGGCGAAATTTTCTCTGTACGTACTATGGGTTTTAATTATGTGTGTACTGTGGCGTTATTACGTTGTCGTGTGGTCGTACGGTGTGCATCGGCGATTCCTCGTCCGATGATTGCGATGCGTCGTTTTCCGTTGCATGTTAGTATGCTGCGGTGATCCTTATGTTGCTTTATACGAAGATCTGGGGGGGAGACGACGACGGTGATCGGCTATCAGATATTTATAAACAACTATACTCGTCGGCAGCGTCTACAAAATATGTGCGCATTGGTACGTGTATAATGCGGATCTAGGCATCAGCAATATCAGCAATATCAGCAATATTCGTTATCCGTACACACACGCATACGACCCAACGATATAGTCCGACCTCGGTGTGCTTTTGATCATGCGAACCCGCACTTTGCAGAATACACCAATAGGCATTTTCCCTATGGTATCGGATCTTCGGCCTCGGAAGGCATGATGCAGCGTCCCGGTGTGAACCTGGTTGTGTCCGGTGCTGTACCGACGGATCCATATACGTATACTCATCCGGTTGGGCACGCACCTAGTATTGCATGTGCTCCGAGGTCATTTGCAGCAACGCAAGTATACGCCCATCTACAAGCTCATTCCGCTCCGATGATGCCATCACCATATATACATTCATCATCAGCAGCGAACGCACCTATGTATTCATCGGCGGCGAGCATTCACCCGTATATGCGAGCTAATCATATCCTGCACAAACCGGCGGCTATATCAGTACTGCCGCCGACATATTCTGTGCCGATAGCTCCATCGACTATATATTCACAAGTGGAGCTGCCATCACCGGTGCATTATCCGGGATATCCTTCGACATCACCAACGAATTTTACAGGGTTACCGTCTTCATCAGTGGTTGGTGTATCTTGGGAAACATGTCCGCGGGAGGGGGAACCGTCGCCGGTGATATGTCCGGGATATTCTCCGATATCGTCAACGCAGTGTATGGGGGCCCCAATGATATCGTCGGCATATGGAGCATATCCGGCATCAACGACGCACGCTGGATTATCGGCAGCCACGGTGCGGATGGCTGCGCCATCATGCAATGATGTGGATGGATCATACATGAATATGTATACGCCGTATACACATGGTGGTACCAATGTATATACATCACAGGGTGCTGCAAATGTCGATCAGCAACATCATCGACGGCCGGCGACGGGTTCGAATGCTCTGCGGGGCTCCGTAGCCCAATCTCATCCGGATCCGGGAAGTTCGGCGGACGCAGCACGAGAGGGAGCCGACATCAGGGTGGGCGACGCTGACCACAACGAGATATCATTCGGTAGTTGTGGGTCAGAATATATCCAGCGGCGACGGGCGCGGAGGAAAGAGCTTGCTAGGTGCCGCTCTAAATCAGCAGCGCCGGTATACACAGGGGTGTATGAGCGGGTTAATGAAGGGAATGAACACCCTCACACACACAAATCCACACGGTTGATGCGGTTACTCGGGTTCCGGATGTGTCTACCCTTGCACACACATCGGCGCACACCACGGATGTGCATACACCGGCTGAGGGGGATGCGTCTACCCTTGCACACACATCAGCGCACACCGCGGATGTGCATACACCGGCTGAGGGGGATGCGTCTACCCTTGCATACACATCAGCGCACACCACGGATGTGCATACACCGGCTAAGTGGGATGCGCCTGCCCTTATACACACGTTGGTGTGCACCGCGGATGTGCGGATGTCGGCTGGGGGGAATATGCACGTCCCTATGCACACGATCACTGTAGATGGTCGTATACCGGCTGTGGCACACACGCCAACGCATAAAAGGGTTTCGGCTGAGGAAAACATACACACGCTCGCTGAGGACGCGTGTGTTCCGATCAGGGTGAATACACACGATGATGTGTATACGCACACACTTGCTGCGGGTGCAGTTGTTCCGGCTGAGAAGGATACGCACAACTATGCGTATACACACACACTTGCTGCGGGTGCATTTGTTCCGGCTGAGAAGAATGCGCACAATCATGCTTATACACACACACTTGTTGTGGGTGCATTTGTTCCGGCTGAGAAGAATGTATATGATCATGCGTATACGCACACGCTTGTTGCGGGTGCATTTGTTCCGGTCGAGGAGGATGTGCACAATCGTGAGTGTACACACACACTTGCTGCGGGCGCATGTGTTCGGGATAAGGAGGAGAGTGTGCGTGTCCACACGCATGCAGCGGACACACGAGTCCAGATCGGTGAAGAGAGTGTCCACGATTCCGGGCAGTCGTGTTGAAACCCATGTCATCCAGGCAATCCTGAATCATCCGCAATACAGATTCTGCCGTCAGCATATGGTTGTCCGGTGGCTCCGATGTGGTCATATGCATATAATTCATCACCATCGCCATCACCGCTTTCTGATGGTACAACTGCGAGTGCTGAAAATTCTGCTGGTTATACACATCGTCACCATCGGCAGCGACAGCGGCGTCGGCGGCAGCGTCGGCGGATCATCGTCGGCAGTAATGAATCATTGCCAACGGCCAAGCATGCGTTGTTGTTGCCATCTGTTTCCGATGATACACTGCTTGGGAATCGCAGTGTCTGCATCGGCGGTATGTCGTCGGCAGGGATCATCGGCTATCATCGGCTATCATCGTCTTCAGCGTGTACGCCTATGGAGTCTTTATCATATACACGTACGATCTGCACGGCCGACGCACAGCCTCCGCATCCCGGCACGGTGCCCAGCGACTGCACGTCCGAGGCTCAGCCTCCGCAGCCCGATACGGTGCCCAGCGGCTGCACGGCCGATGCACAGCCTCCGCAGCCCGGCACAATGCCCAGCGACTGCACGGCCGAGGCTCAGTCTCCGCAGCCCGGCATGGTGCCCAGAGGCCGCACGGCCGAGGCGCAGCCTCCACAGTCCGGCACGGTACCTGGCGGCTGCATGGACATGCATACGTATAACATGAATATGTTGCCGGATACAACGTCGTCATATCATCAGCATCGGCAGCCATATATTGACAATGTTGAATCATCGTCACCATTTCCATCGATTCTTGCTGACGGTGCAGCCGTGAGCGCTGGTGATTCGATTTTTTATACCACCGTGAGCGCTAGTAATTATGTTTTTGGTACGCAACATCATCATCAGCGGCAGCGGCAGCATCAACAGTGCGTCATCGGCAGATATGATGCGGATCGGCTGCGGCGGAAAAAGGGTCATCAGCATCAGCAACGGGAGAAGTTACGGGCATGTAACGTGCAGCGGCAGCAAGCATATAATAGTGTTGGCCAGCTTGTGCGAGAGGAGCATGCACAACAGCAACATGAAACCAGTGCAACGCTCAAGACAGGCCACACTAGGGGGGGAAGAAAATGGGCAGCCGCCACGGTGCCCAGTGGCTCCACGGTCGAGGGGCATCCTTCTACAGCCGCGCTGCCTCAGCCGCTTGCAACGGTGCTGACCCAGCAGCCCACGCTGGAGCTGACCCAGCAGCCCACGCCGGAGCTGCCCCGTCAGTCCACGTCGGTGCTGCCCCGTCAGCCTACGGCGATGCTGCCCTGTCAGCCCATACCGGTGCTGACCCAGCAGCCCACGCCGGCGCAGCCCCGTCAGCCCACACCGGTGCTGCCCCACGAGCAGCCCACGCCAGAGCTGACCCAACAGCTCACGCCGGAGCTGACCCAGCAGCCCACGCCGGAGCTGCCTAAGGGGGGGGGGATGGGCAGCCGACACGGTGTCCAGCGGCTCCACGGTCGAGGGGCACCCTTCCACAGCCGTGCGCCTCAGCCGCTTACAACGGTGCTGACCCAGCAGCCCACACTGGAGCTGACCCAGCAGCCCACGCCGGAGCTGCCCCGTCAGTCCACGTCGGTGCTGCCCCGTCAGCCCACGGCGATGCTGCCCTGTCAGCCCACTTCGAAGCTGACCCAGTTACATACTTCGGAGCTGACCCAGCAGCTCACGCCGGAGCTGACCCAGCAGCCCACTTCGGTGCCGCCCCGTCAGCCCACTTCGGAGCTGACCCAGCAGCTCACGCCGGTGCTGCCCCGGCGGCCCATACCGGTGCTGACCCAGCAGCCCACGCCGGCGCAGCCCCGTCAGCCCACGCCGGCGCAGCCCCGTCAGCCCACACCGGTGCTGCCCCACGAGCAGCCCACGCCGGAGCTGACCCAACATCTCACGCCGACGCTGACCCAGCAGCCCACGCCGGAGCTGCCTAAGGGGGGAAGAGAATGGGCAGCCGACACGGTGCCCAGCGGCTCAACGGTCGAAGGGCATCCTTCTACAGCCGCGCTGCCTCAGCCGCTTGCAACAGAGCTGACCCAGCAGCCCACGCCGGTGCTGCCCCGTCTCTCAGCCCACGCCGGTGCTGACCCAGCAGCCCACGCCGGAGCTGCCTCAGCAGCCCACGCCCGTGCTGACCCAGCAGCCCACGCCGGAGCTGCCTCGTCAGCCCACACCGGTGCTGTCCCAGCAGCCCACGCCGGAGCTGCCCCCGCAGCCCACTTCAGAGCTGACCCAGCAGCCCACGCAGTGCTGCCCCGTCAGCCCACGCCGGTGCTGACCCAGCAGCCCACGCCGGAGCTGCCTCAGCAGCCCACGCCCGTGCTGACCCAGCAGCGCACGCCGGTGCTGCCCCGTCTCTCAGCCCACGCCGGTGCTGACCCAGCAGCCCACGCCGGAGCTGCCTCAGCAGCCCACGCCCGTGCTGACCCAGCAGCCCACGCCGGAGCTGCCTCGTCAGCCCACACCGGTGCTGTCCCAGCAGCCCACGCCGGAGCTGCCCCCGCAGCCCACTTCAGAGCTGACCCAGCAGCCCACGCAGTTGCTGCCCCGTCAGCCCACGCCGATGCTGCCTCACGAGCGGCCCACGATGGTGCTGCCGCACGACAGCCACGCCGGTGCTGCCGCACGAGCAGCCACGCCGGTGCTGCCCACGAGCAGCCCACGCCGAAGCTGCCCCGTCAGCCCACGCCGGTGCTGCCCCAGCAGCCCACTTCGGAGCTGACCCAGCAGCCCACGCAGGTGCTGCCTCACGAGCAGCCCACGCCGGTGCTGCCTCACGAGCAGCCCACGATGGTGTTGCCGCACGAGCGGCCCACGCCGGTGCTGCCCCACGAGCAGCCCACGCCGGTGCTGCCGGCGGCCCACGCCGGTGCTGACCCAGCAGCCGACGCAGGTGCTTCCCGTCAGCCCACGCCGGTGCTGCCTCACGAGCAGCCCATGCCGGTGCTGCCGCACGAGCAGCCCACGCCGGTGCTGCCCCACGAGCAGCCCACGCCGGTGCTGCCCCACGAGCAGTCCACGCCGGTGCTGCCCCACGAGCAGCTCACGCCGGAGCTGCCCCACGAGCAGCCCACGCCGGAGCTGCAGCACGGGCAGCTCACGCCGGTGCTGCCCCACGAGCAGCCCATGCCGGTGCTGTTCCAACAACCCATGTTGGTCCAATGTGATGAAACACAGCCGGTCGAGGCTGAGCAAGGTGATCAGCATAAGCAATTGAGTGCTGCAGGAATGCGGCCGGCACCTTGGTCTCATGACGAGCCAGCAGCTTTAATGAATGGTGAGCTTCCTACAGCCCTGCAACAACCCATGACCTTGCGGTCACAGCAGCCTAAGGCTAATCAGCAGCCCATGCAGGACCTGTACCAACAAAATTTAACTACGAAGCTGACCACGTCTCAGCAGCTTGCGGCGGCCTCGCTGCCACACCACTTGCAACCCCAGCTGCCGCAGACAGATGGCAACACTATCCATGATGGGCGTGGTCGTGTGCCCACCGTACGTTGGGAAGTGGATGGGCAGTTTGTAGGGCCAACCATCATGCGCGGGACGAGGTTTAGCGAGAGTGCGGTCAGTTTTGGGAGGTATGCGTTTCTTTTCCTTGGCGTCGTTTCTTTGGCGCACAATGTTAAACTGTTCCGGATTAGGTTGATTTGAAGGGGATCCATAGTTTCCTTCGCCCCGAATAAAATCCTGTACGCGAGAAACTGGAAGATACGTCGTTGGGAGTAGTTTTGGAACTGGCGATCGCGGTATGGTTTCCCAGGACCAGTCAAGATCGTGGCGATTAAGCGGACCCCAAGGGATCCGGTATTCATGAGAGCCAGCGGTGCCAAGGGTGAACAAGGTTTCGTCAAGGAGCTTGGCAGCGTCGGCGGGCTGTAGGATGGGGCATGCAGGTTTAAAAACCGGAGGTTCTGTAGGAGCAACCGCGGTGGTCGCATGGGACGCAACCAGATGCGACGCAATGCCGAACATCGCGCGCGCATGCCCACGAAGGGTTAAGCGTGAATAAAAGGACATGCCTCTGAAGTAGGAAAATAAAAAAACAGACTAGGTACAAGCGTAACCCTGCTCGCTAATCGGTAACCCAGAGCCCCACGCTGGCGTCGTTCTCAACAGGAACAGTCCACTTAGGTACACCATGCGCGTTGTAAAAGACCCAAAAGAATCCGCAGTCTTTGTTGGGTGGGATCCAGCGGCGAAGCCGCGCTCTGAAAGCAACCGGGAGATCTAGTGAACCGTCCGCCTCACGCAATGAGTAAAACTCTAAGCGCCAATGACGCATGCGCGGAACGGCGTAATTTCTGGTTTGTCTAATAGTAAAAGGATTTTCTGGGCGAGCCGCTTCAGCTTCAGGATTGGGGGCACGCACCGGTACAGCCATGCGCAAAAAATGATTGCGGTTGTTTTTTTGGAAGCAGTTTAGTACAGTTTATGCATTTAAGAGCATTTCGCGGGAAAAAGCGAATCTGGGGAGCGAAGGACAGGACTTCGCCAGAAATCGCCGGCGACACGAGCGTGGCAACGCCTGTGTCACGCCTTGATGAGGTCAGGTCGCGATTTCAGGTCACAATGACGCGATCTTGTCATGACATCCTTCCCACCTGGTATTGAATAAGCTTTATCTTTGCGTTGGCTGATGCAGCAATAGCCCACACGCACGCGCCCGGCGAAGCGGCAGTGGCTCTCATGCATACACTTGGTGAGGCAGCAGCATTCCGTGTGCACACGCCCGGCAAGGCAGTAGTGGCTCACATACACACGCCTGGCGAGACGGTAGTAGCCCACACGCACACGCCCGGTGAGGCAGCAGTGGCTCGCATGCACACGCCTGGCGAGGCAGCAGTGGCTCACATGTACACGCCTGGCGAGACGGTAGTAGCCCACACGCACACGCCCGGTGAGGTAGCGGTGGCTCTCATGCACGCGCTTGGTGAGGCAGCAGTTCACACGCACACACCCGATAAGGCGGCAGTGGCGCACATGCACACACTTGGTGAGGCAGCAGTATCCCGTGTGCACACGCCCGGCAAGCCAGCAATGGCCCGCGTGCACACGCCCGGTAAGGCGGCAGTGGCTCACATGCACACGCTTGGTGAGGCAGCAGTGGCCCACACCCACACACCCAGCGGGATCTTGGCGGATACGGATATATTTGATACCTGCAGTTACGGTTGTTGACATCAGAGACGGAGCTCATAGACGCACAACAGCATACTGCGATCGGAGGATTCCCAAGCGTAGATGTTGACCGGCTCTGGTACATCTATTGGGCTTGGGGTCCAACACCGAGTGTAGACACTGCAAGCTCGACCCCGCCGGTAGGCACACAATTGTCATGTGGCAGTCGGACTGCAGGCCGTTGCAAGACCTTGGATGCCACTGCAGATGTGTAAGTGAGAGGAGAGTCGTGTGTGGCAGTACTTCGACATTGCGCGGAAGTGGTATCGCATATGGTGAAGCAGCAGCAGCAAGAGGCGGCACAGTGGCAGTGGCGGCAGGAGCAGGAGCAGCCGCAACAGCAGCATCAGCAGCATCGACCCCACAGTTTAGCCTGTAACGGACAAAGACCTCTTCGACAGCAGCAGTCTTCGCAGCCGCAGCAGCAGTCACAACAACCGCAACAGCAGCGGCGGCAGCAGCAGCAACAACAGCAACATCAACATGAGTGGCTACAGCAGCCGCAGGGTTCGAAGGTATGCCGCGAGATCTGTTATGGGGTGTCAGCTATGCCGCGTCAGGGTATGTTTCTAGAGGTAGCAGCACATCCCGACTCCACGCGACGGAAAGGGGGGGTGAGTACGGCTCATGAGATGACCTCCCGGTTTTCGTCGCAATTGCGGGACGCACAAATGAGACTGGAGCTGATGCGGCAGCGGCAGCGGGAGCGGTTTGACCTCTTGTTGAACAAACAGTTGTGGCACAAGCTGGTGAGCGCTGAGCTGCAGCCCACGGCGGCGTGCTGCCCCAGCAGCGCTGAGCTGCAGCCCACAGCGGCGTGCTGCCCCAGCAGCGCTGAGCTGCAGTCCACGGCGGCGTGCTGCCCCAGCAGCGCTGAGCTGCAGCCCACGGCGGCGTGCTGCCCCAGCAGCGCTGAGCTACAGCCCACAGCGGCGTGCTGTCCCAGCAGCGCTGAGCTGCAGCCCACGGCGGCGTGCTACCCCAGCAGCGCTGAGCTGCAGCCCACGGCGGCGTGCTACCCCAGCAGCGCTGAGCTGCAGCCCACGGCGGCATGCTGCCCCAGCAGCGCTGAGCTGCAGCCCACGGCGGCGTGCTGCCCCAGCAGCGCTGATCTGCAGCCCATTGCGGCGTGCTGCCCCAGCAGCGCTGAGCTGCAGCCCACGGCGGCGTGCTGCCCCAGCAGCGCTGAGCTGCAGCCCACGGCGGCGTGCTACCCCAGCAGCGCTGAGCTGCAGCTCACGGCGGCGTGCTGCCCCAGCAGCGCTGAGCTGCAGCCCACGGCGGCGTGCTGTGCACCGGGTCGGTACAAGGCATAGCTACTGAATGACGGTCGGGTATTATGATTACACTGAATATGTACTAGCTTATCCGTGAGGACACTGATGACGGTACATGCATCTATCAGATTACGAGAGTGGATGGATATAGTGTCTATGGATGAGATAGGAGCATATCATTGTGTATTATGGGCTATACTTGAGAATGTATACATAGGGTAATGTACGATAATCGGTGTTAGTTGTGTTAGAACTGTAGGTCTGTATCAAGAGTAAACTGGCTAAGCCGACAGCCGTCGGCTTCCCTTTTATCGTTGCTTCAACAGACGTCGATATTCGATTCGTCTGTATATTCCCGCCTAATGTACATTCGAATCGGTTCGTCATCATGTCATGTAGGATCTATAAATACCTCCTGGCACAACTCCTCCCCCCTTAAGCGGTGGCTATCGCCTGATCCACCGAGTTACATATGATTCTATTGTATGCAGTTATGATGCGCGGTTCTCGGGTTGGCGCCCCTTCGTCCTCGGGTCGGTCCCCTTCCGCATTCGCGGGTCTTCTCTTCGTTTCTGCTCCGCAGCTTCCTATTGCTTCGCGGCAGGCTGCGTCTCCCCTTGAGCACAATCGTGACAGAGTTATTTTATGATGCACGGTTCTCGGGTTCGGCGCCCCTTCGTCCTCGGGTCGGTCCCTTTCCGCTACTGCGGGTCCTTATTGGTCGTCGGAGTGGCGAAGGTCAGATGATGGAACAGATGGTGTAGCAAGGGGGTTGGTATTGGGTATACTGCCCGTGCATTGCTCGCACCTTCCTGTCCGGGATGGGGCCCTATCTCAGCAGTATCAGGATGCCCGTCAGTAGATAGCCCATTTACAGATGCAGGGAGTTTCTGAGGTACATTGCAAGAGGGGTTGCTCCGGTGGGGAACTGGTCCAGATACAGGTAGGCTTCCTATACTGTTTCCCGTATTTGCAATATGTACAGAACAATGGTGGTGGCAATTCACTCATCAGGGGTCGCATGCGCAAGGCGTTAGGGTAGCGTCCTGTGGGGTTTTCCAGGAACCAGTGTTCCGGCTTCAGATACTCTATGATGTCGAGCGTTCGCTGTACACACCGATCGGCAGCCGCCAAATCCGGCGGTCCTCCTGTGGTTCGCGCCTGACTGTACTGGGTGCATGGGGGGCTGGCCCATATGACGTCGAAAAACCCTGGTGGATACTGTGTGGGATCCCAGTCCTCTATAGCAGTCAAGTGTGTAGGTTGCCACCGCGGATCAAGATCTAAAGTCACTACTGACGCCTCCGGGAAGCATTGTGTAAATCCTCCCTCCACTGATCCAGTGCCGTTGAACAGAACCAACATCCTCACAGGTCGCCCCTCCTTGTCATCCTGCAACTGTGTGACTATCGCTAGGCTTCCGTCCTCCATTAGTTCCAAGCGTTCCCACGGCAGACAGCACATTTCCGGGGTCTCCGGTTCCGGGGCGTCACAAGGGTGTTCCATCAGCTGTGCTAGAGTAACGCCTTCTAATGCCTGCAACTCAGCCGGTGTAGGGTCTCTGCGCTCGCGCCTCTGAATCCCGTGTCTAGCCGCATCCATTACCTCAGCCTGCTGTTTCAGCCTTCGCGTCTCGAACTCCTTCAGCTGTTGATTCTCTGCACCCCTGTCCATCTTATCCCGTGATCGTCACTGATCATGCGCCGCCGAATACCCTGTCCAACGCACCTTCCACTCCTCTACTGCCTTCCCTCGTACCCGCCGTACCCGGTGAGCCAGAATCTTCTCTACGTGAGCCTCTGCCTGACCATCTACCACCACAGGGTCGGGTATGGGCACCTGTTGCCTGGATGCAAATGCCTTGGCACCATGCACGAAGGGCTTAAGACGATGCTGTGCAAATACGCCATGCACCCGCCAATGTGCTGGAAGTGCCAACCTGTACGCCACTGGTGCGCCGCGATCTGCCTCTGGTAGTGCCGCCTGCAGATCACTGTGGAACCGTTCCGTTACCGCCAGGGGTCCATGCCACCGTTTCGCCAGCTTGCGACACAGCTGTCGGTCCATCAGCTTCTCCGTCAGATGTCGGGCGTCGACCCACACCAAGTCGCCTACCGCGTACTCTCGATCTGTATGGCGTTTGTCGAACTGCTCCCGCTGCCGTTGCTGCGCCAGCTCCAGCCTGCTCCGTGCGTCCCGCAACTGCGACGAAAATCGAGAGGTCATCTCATGGGCCGTGCCTACCCCCCCTTTCCGTCGCGCGGAGCTGGGGTGTGCTGCGGCCTCCAGGAACATGTCCAACTGAAACATCGGCGACACACCGTAACATAGCTCAAACGGGGTGAAACCAGTGACATCACTACGGGAGTCATTAATGGCGAACTCCACGTTGGTCGCGTACAGGTCCCAATCCCCTGGATTCGCCCCCACGAAAGAACGTAACATGTCTTCAATCACTCGATTGGTGTGCTCCGCCTGCCCATCCGATCGCGGATTGTAGGGAGTTGTAGAAGCTACCCGCACCCCCATCAGCCGCATGAGTTCTTTCCAGAATGCATCCTGAAATCTCGGATCCCGGTCGCACACGATCTTCATGGGGACCCCATGCTGTCTCCAGATCACATCGAAGTAGATTCGTGCCACTGTCTGCGCCGAGCTGTCGCCGAAGTTCATGGGCACCACGTGCACCATTTTGCTCAGTTTGCAGGTGAAGGCGATAAAGGCATCATTCCCCTGTTGCGTAAGGGGTAGACCTGTAACGAAGTCGACTCCCACCTCCTGCCAATTCCTGAGGGGTATGGAGTGCGGGTTGAGCAACCCATCCGGGAACGCCGCCCGTGGTCGCACCGCCTGACAGGTTGGGCAGGAAGTGACCCACCCAGCAACGTCTTCCGCCGCGTTTTCCCACCAGAACCTGCGCAGCACCCGCTCAAGCGTCTTTTCTCGCCCCGTGTGACCTGCTGCCGCTGAGTCGTGTGCTTCCCAGAAAATTACCTCCCGCAGAGGCGAGTCCTCCCCCAGCACCAGCTGGTAGCGCCCTGCCGCCACCCTCCAAAGCACCTCTCCAATGACGCGGAAGTCCTTGGTGGTCCGGTGTGGTGCCGCCAAAACTTGTTCACGCAGCTGCCGCAGTGGCCCTTCTCGCGCATACTCGTCGTGCAGAGCCTCCAGAAACTTGGAGTCCGTGGGCGGCTCCGCTGCATCCCGCACCTTTGCCACCTCTCCCTGCCGTATCACTGGTGGCAGGACCCGTGGGTAGCGGTTGCGGGGCACCTGTTGGCGAGAGGGCGGTGCGTATACCACCAACACTGGTCCGGATAGGTTTTGCAGGACCCCCCCGGTGCTCTCATACAGCTGGGTGGCCGCCCCACTATCATCCGTCGTGGGTATCACTTCTACTAGACGCATGCCTGTCATCCGAAAAAATCTGCGCCATTGCGGAAGCCGAGCCTGCACATCCGGCAACAGGAATACCGCCGATGCATGTGATGGATTTGCACGCCACTCATCAACATATTTGCGCAGTACTGCCTCCACACTGGGATGATCCCCTGAGCTGGATAGACTGCACCGAACATGTCTTCCGCGCCACTTCTCATCGAGACAATTCGTCCAGTACTGTTCCACCAAACGATTGCTCCCCCCCTGTTCACAATTCGCATCGACATCGAATTCACCGAACTGACGTTGCAGGCGCTCGAACACCTCGCGGCGTACCCTCAAACCCTGCTGCTGCTGTGATGACTTCTGCTGCTGCTGTATGGGGGCTATTGTTCCCTTGGTACCCTTGCTCCGATGCTGGGACGCCCTGTCCTGAGCCTGTTCTGCCATCTGCAGCGTCAAGACTCCGTCAACCCAGGCTTCCACCGTTGCTAGCCATGCCGGCACTGGCACAGGTGGCTCATCGCCAAAGTCACCGGCTGCCTCCGCCGCGTTCAGTACCAAGCCCGCTGGCCGATCCGTCTTCCCATCTACTACCCCTGACTCTACCAAGCCTGCTCGTGGTGATAAGGTCACATAATCCGGTCGGCGGGAAAGGGCATCGGATACCAGTAATAATGCACCCTTCACGTACTCCATGCGCGGTACTCCTACCTCTACCAGGTCCATATACCACCTCGCCTGCCGCCTGCTCAGCTCTCTCCCGGGAGACATCAGCCACTCCAGCGGTCGGTGATCGCCTTGCAGTCGAAACTCAGAAAAACAGAGATAGTGCCGCCAGGTTACTGTGGTGCAATGATGTAGTGCACACAGTTCCCTTTCTCCGGTGTGATAGTTCTGCTCGGCCGCCGAGAACTGCCGACTGTCGTAGGCTATCACCTGCATGCCGTCGCCCGTGTCCTGCATAAGTACACCCCCCAAGGCTACACCGCTCGCGTCCGCCTGTACCAGAAATGGTGCTGACCCATCGGCTGCCTTCTTTACATCAGGTAGTGCCAACACCGGTGCCGAAGATAGGGCCTCCTTGAGCTCGTCAAAAGCCCACTGCTGCTGCTCTCCCCACTGCCACGGCTCGTCCGTCTTCGTGAGCGCCGTCAGCGGCTTGGCGATCTCCGAGAAGTGATGTACGAACCGACGATAATACCCTGCCAGTCCCAAGAACTGACGCACCTGGGTCACCGTCTGCAACTGAGGCCAGGTCCTGATGGATGCCACCTTGTCATGCTGCGGCTGACAACCCTTGGAAGAGAGGGTGTGGCCAAGAAATCGCAGGCTTTTCTTCGGCCCTATCTGAGCCTTGGAGGCCTTAAGGTAGACCCCCTTCTCCTTACACGTTTCCAGAAAGCGCTTCACATTTGCGTAGTGTTCCTCGACGGTTTTGCTGAAGATAATCACGTCGTCAATGAAGATCCTCACGAACGGCAAGTGGCCCAGTGCCCGTTGCATACGTCGCTGATACTGCGCCGGGGAGTTCTGGAGCCCCTGTGGCATGACTAGCCACTCATACGCACCCATCTGTGTCGTGAACGCCGTCTTCTCTATGTCCTTCTCCGCCATAGGCACCTGCCAGAACCCGTCCACTGCGTCGAAAGAGGAGAAGTAGGCTGCTCCCTGCATCTCGTCGAACATCAGTTGTATGTCGGGTAAAGGGTATCTATCCCGCACAGTCTGCTGATTCAGCTGGCGGTAGTCCACCACTAGCCGCAGCGTCTTAGGATCCCCTGGTTTGGGTACCATTAGACATGGGGCTGCATATGGGCTGCTCGATGGACGTATATATCCTTTCCCCACGAGCACCTCGAGACGATCCCGAATTTGCCTCGCTGCCTCAGATGACTGCTTGTATGGACGTTTGCAGGGAGGTCCCGAGGCATCTGGCTTAAGATTCACCTCTGCCTCATCACATTTGTCATGTCGTAGCCCAGCTATCCCTGGTAGCGCGGTAGTCAACTGCTGGGGGAAATCTGTGAAGAAGGCGTCAAATCGCTGCTTCCAGGTCTGCGACACCTTCGCATCTCGTGAATCCTGGTTCTCGCTGATGACCTCTCCCTCTGCCACATCTCCAGTGGCCACACATATAACCGCGGACTCTCCCTCTGCCGCATCTCCAAAGGCCACACATGCAAACGCGGACTCAGGTTCGGGTGCACTGCCTCGTACTGCCATCATAAGCCATGCAGGGTCGCAGTCCTCTTCTCCCGCTAGTCGCCGCGTTTCCGCATGTACCAAGTGCTGTTTCAGCTGTACCGCAGTCAGGAACACCTCGTCAATCAGGGCCTAGCTCTGCCCCTTCTTCCCCGACGTGCGTACCCCTGGGGTGCAGCCTTCCAGGGTGACTGACTGGGACCCTCCACCTTTCCTACTCGTACAGAAGGAGATGGCCCCGTTTCCAGCATAATCCAATGTCACCGGCGACAGGCTGCGTAGCCACTTGCCTCCGAGCACCACATCCACCTGTATACCCAAGGGCAGGACCCGCAGCTCCATCTTGTTCTCCACGTAGTCCTTTCCTGCTCGGGTGTGGGCTTTGAACTTCGTGTACGCCACTGCTCCCGCTGTCTTGACTGAACCGTCAGCCAGGGTGACCCTCATTGGAGAACTTGCCCGCGTCGTCAACTGAAACTTCAGGGCACTTTTCTCCGATATGAAGTTGTCCGAGGCCCCGGAATCCACCAACACCTTGACCAGATGTTTTCCCAAGTACGCATAGAACACCAAGAGCAGAGGGCCCTCCTCGTCACTGACTGCTGCCAGGGTGCCTGTCAGCTGGGAGCCGAGCGACCGCAATTCCCACTGTACGTGACCCTTCACGCTCAGGTGCTCACACTTCAGTACTTTATCCGCCACTGCATCTACGTCCTTCACGAAATCCACTACAGATGGACTAGCACTGTCACTCCCCGTCGCTGGCTCAGATGATGCTACTGAGGGAGTTCCTAGCGGCTCCGTTGCCTCCAAGAGCTGGACTGCTGTCAATGTCGCCATCTTGCAGGGTGGCGTAACGCCCTCTATCGCCACCGGGCTGATTGCTGCTGTCCAGCGTCCCACTGTGGCTGCGTATACTGCCTTCCCTGCCTGTCGCACCGTGGCTAGAGCTCGTGCCCATATCGAACGTGAGGGAACAGTTACTGGGGTAGGAGAAATCGGGGGCTGCTTCCATCGTCTATATGCCGCTTGGATAACGGATGCCGCTCGCTGCTGCCGAGTACGTACTCGCTGCATCCCCACTGCCTTCCAGGATCCCTTCGACACCTTCGCATTGGGTCCACTCTCTCGGCGTACCGCCCGCAGCTGTTCCTTCGGAGATAGTTCTGCCCACGCCTCTGCCGCCTCGTTCTCCAGGTGATTAGCGTACCCTTTTACAATGGTCTGATCCAGGTCATACCGTCTTCGCTGCCGATGCTTCGTTTGGTGTATCCTTCCCTCGTGTACTCGACGTGACTCCTCAGCCAGTTTGACCAGCTTGGCCCGGACGGGCTTCGTTATTGTTCCGCGCGCCAGTCTGTGTATCCTGTGGAATACGAACTCCACCGTTCTCGCACCCTTCGGACTGCTCCACTGCCAAGCCTTCAACCGATTCTGCCGGTCGGCTAGTGAGTCCTGATATATCCGGGATGACCCGGGTGGTGACAGCTCCAAGTCTCGATAGTCTGTGGGCTGAAGGAAAAACTGATTCAGCTGGCGGTAGTCCACCACTAGCCGACTGTCCCGAAAAGGCCCCTCCGGCAACAACTCCCGCAAGCCAGTCTGCACTGCCGCCTGCCTCCTGGACTTCCTACCACTGAAACATATGTGCGCCGAACGTGGCCGAGTGTTCCCGCTGGACGGAAACCGCCAATTATCCCCCCCCCCTGTTTCCCTACAGGGCTGTCCTTTCCCAAGGATGCCGCATACCCCGGTTCAGCCACAGTCTTTAGGGACATTAAGACGGGCTGTGACAATGGTGAACGGGCCGCCTCACTACCAGACGGGGGTAGCCGCAGTTCACCCTTCCCCTGGGGAATCACTTCCGGGTCTCGGGGACATCCTCCGATCGTCCCCCGTCCCGAAAAGCCCCCTCTGGCAACACCAAATCGCACAGTCCACACAGGTGTGCGAATCCTTCCGGTTCCATGGCGGCCAGCAACGAAACCTCATCCAGCATCTCGAATTCCGACTCGTCCAGGACATTCTCCTCGACCTCACCCCCGAGCACCGCCACACACGCCGCTACCCGTGCTTGCCGTCGTGCCAGTCTCGCCGGAGCATCAGCCCTCCATTTTGCCACAGCCGCCTCATCCTTGCAGTCGGCGATCATGTGATCCAGCTTCCCGCACGCAAAGCAAGGTCTTTCTCTCGGCGTAAATGATGATGGTGTGTTCGCGGGGCGAGGGGAGAAGCGTACTTGCTTCGATGCAGGCTGTGTGTTGGCCAGGGCCACCTGAGAGTCCTCATCCTCCTCCTCTTTCCATTTGATAGCCGCTATCTCAGGTCGCCGTGGTGTAAAAGGACGAGGTTTCCATACCGGAGCCTGCCCAGATGCAAATGGTCGTGCTCCCGTCGGACGTATACGAGGGCTGGACTGTGTAGACATGTGCTGTGTCACCTTTCGGGATATTAGTGCTGCTAGCGCCGCCTCCCCCTTGATCTTCTCCTCCTCGATCATGGTTGCTACGTCCCGCACCTTCAGAATCGCTGAAGTATCCCTACGCAGTAACTGCCTCTGCTTCTGCTCCCACATCTCCGGATAGCTGGTGTCCAAGTCAAGACTCTGTAGTCGGGTTCCCACCAGCGTGCTGTGAGTCAGCCCGGCCCAAAAGGTTCCCAGCAGCTCCAGCCGAGACATCTTGGGGCACTGTTCCACCACATCGGCCACAAAGTTAACAGTCTCCCACCCCAAAGACATACGCGTATAATATGCAGACGCCGTCTCCGAAGTTCCCTGCACCGCGGCCAGCAACTCCGTCTTAAGTCGCTTAAGCGCATCCAGGCTGATCCCGCAAGAAAACGCAAGGTCCCCCATGAACTGATTTACCGAAACGAAACGCCGCTGCCATTCCTCGCCCTCGCTGCCCCCGGGTGCCAGCTCCTCCAGATATAACTTCTGTGGCTTGGCCAAGCTCTTGTCCATCACCATCCAGAGCAGCGTCGGCATATCCAGTATCATCCTCCCTAGCACCTCCTCCCTGCACGTGGCCGTGCGCAGCGCCGTCTTCACGTACACATGCTCCGCGAGTTTGACAACGGCTGTACGCAGGACCTCCAGCTCCTCCATCTCATTACCCTTTTTCATCTCGTTGCTCGGAAAGGTGGGTAGCTTCTCCACCATTTTCTCTATATCTCGGAGAAGATAGCCTTCATTCTTGAGGGCACGGAGGTCGGTGGTATACATGGCGTTGAGGTCCTCAGGTCCCCGCAAAATACCAGCTGTCGCAGCTGCCTGGTCCCCAGTCGGCGCCGGAAATCTCGATGGTGGCGTCTGAGACGGTGGTGATGTTACTGATGGTGGTGGTGGAGCTGGTGGTGGCGTTACCGATGGTGGTGTTGCCTGCAAACCTGCTGCTTCCACCGCCTGCCGGAACCATATGCTGGAGCGAATCTCTAACCATGCCCGCAAGCCATCAAGATCATATTGCTCGATGTCTGTCTCCGTGTACGCTCCGACTACCGGTCTGTTGGGGCATCGTCTCCAGCTCGTCGGAATTAGCTGGCTCTGCCCTTGGCACCTCCATTTCGATTCGTCGGCTGCCGAACGCTCTACCAACCAGGCATATGTGACATGGGTGGTGGTGGCTAAGAGAGTTGGAGCCGGAAATGCCAGAGCCCCGCTGCCGAAATAGATGCCGGGACTTAACCCTACCCTGTCGATGACCCGCATAGCAGTCTGGTGGGTGTTGTGTGGGGAAGATAACTCGGGAAGTGTATACATACCCCAGTGGCGGTCGTGAACCGGACACCCACAAGGTGTCACCGTCTACGGTAACCACCATCACTCGGACAGATGTCCATGTAGATCCCCCACTCGGATAGTCGGGTGGCTTATCAGGATCATCGGATGGATCACCGGGTGGTGGCTGATTGCTGGGAGGAGATGAATCGCTGGGAGGTTGCGGGTTGTCGGGAGGGGATGGACCGCCGGGTGGTGTCGGATCATTGGAAGGAGACGGACCGCTGGAACAAGCCTGACCAGAAATGTCGCTGACCCAATTCCGGCCAGGGTCATCAAGAGGGTCCGTGTTCCGTGTGCCCCATAGGTTCCGCGCAGTAGGCGTGGAGGCCCTAGATACATCTATCATGGACTCGGATCCCCGGCTGGACCGGCGTTCCTTATCCAGTATCCATTCCCCCTTCTACCTGGCGTTCCGACACGATGCCTCCGGAGCACGAATATTCGTCTCCGCACTCCGAGTCCGCGTGTCTACCGTGTATACACGCCCCCTTTCCTCTTCAACCGCCGCAAGCTCTCGTGTTGGCGCAGAAGTGGAGGTGTGGACTGTCTGCACGGACTCGACCGCCGGTGTGTGTATCATCACGGACCCCACCTCGTGCATTGATGTAGTGGTGGGTGTGCGAGTCGCCGCCGGAACCGTGTGAGTGTGGGTGACCGGAATTGTGCGAGTATATATTTCCGCCGGAATTTCCTCGTGCACCGATACGGAAGGTGGTGCGTGTGCAAATTCCGCCGATACGGGAGGTGGTGCGTGTGCAAATTCCGCCGGAATTTCCTCGCGCGTCGATACGGGAGGTGGTGCGTGTGCAAATTCCGCCTTGCACCTTGCACGATGTTTGGCGACTTCCCTCCTTCTAGCTCGCCGTCGCCGGGTATTCTCCGACGCATTACCACCCACCGAGCCTTCGCTATACCCGCTGGTGTCTGACTCCTCCCGTTCCACCGCCGCCGGATGCCCAAAATGATGCTGAGCTTGCCAGGTGCCCAGTGTGCCCAGGCCCGACGTGTGCCGGTGATCGCCCGCATGACTCTCCGAACCCAGGGTTGCCGCCATAGGTACTGTCGCCGCCGATAATCCAGCATATACAGCGGGTGACGGTGGATACCCGGTATACATCACCGGGGACGATGATGCGTACCTCAGATCCGTATATACAGACGGATTGGGGAGCGCAACTGTTGGTGACGGCGCATATGCTGGCGAGCCGGCTTGCGCAACTGAGGGCAAAGGGGCTGGCGTGCCTGCGTGCGCAACTGTCGGCATAATTATATACGGGCGGATTGGGGAGCGCAACTGTGCGTGAAGGGGCGCGCACACCTCCCTTTGCTGTAGCACTCACATCCATAGTGTGTGCTAGAGCAGGCGTACCCTCTTCCGTCACATTCTGTGCCGCTACCATTGGTGGCGACGGGGAATATGCTGGCGAGCCGGCTTGCGCAACTGAGGGCAAAGGGGCTGGCGTGCCTGCGTGCGCAACTGTCGGCATATATACGGCCGGCATGGGATGTGCAGCAGTCGATGACGGCGAATATACTGGTGGCATGTGCTGCGCACTATTCGGTGACGGCATATATGTGGGCGGCATGGGTTGCGCAGCAGTCGATGACGGCAAATACACTGGTGGCATGGGCTGCGCACTATCCGGTGACGGCATATATGTTGGCGGCATGGGTTGCGCAGCAGTCGATGACGGCAAATACACTGGTGGCATGGGCTGCGCACTATCCGGTGACGGCATATATGTGGGTGGCATGGGTTGCGCAACTGTTGGCAACGGCGAATATGCCGGTGGAAGGGCTGCCAAATAGGAAAGATTCCGTGGCCACCCATATGGGGAAGATGCGACCAGCGCCGCCGGTGTGCCCACATCCGAATACGGGTGTGTATTATATGATTCACCCGTCATCCCGCCGACCGGAGATGTGTGTGCACGTGGATGTGTGTGTGCATATTCACCCGTCATTCCCCCGACAGGAGATGTGTATGCACGTGGATGCTGTTGACGTTGACGATGTCCACGTTCGTGAGGTGCTCGAGTATTCGTCATGGTGTATCTATATCTATATATCGTAGATCGTCGTACTATATGGCTGTGTATACGTGTTCCACCGATGTATGACGGTGTATACGTGTTCCCCCCCAGCACGTTATATAAAGCATCAGATATACGACAACAACGTACTATTTATCGTGGCATGCCGTTATGGTGTATCGAATTTTCGGCAGGACGCTAACCCCTGACGCACGCCGATCACCCACAGGATACAGGAACAAGACCACCGACGATCAGCACGAAGAGCGCATACCGATATAGTAGTATTCCCTGAATGACGATCCCATCATCGCGTATCGGAATTTGGAAAATTTGCGCAGGGCTCCGCAACACGATTTTCAAGTGCCATGTACGAATCTCACAGACCACTGATGATCAGCACGAAGAGCGCATATCGACGTCGTAGTATTCCCGGAATGTCGATCTCATCAGCGCGTACTGGAATTTGGAAAATTTGTGCAGGGCTCCGCAACACGATTTTCAAGTGCTATGTACGAATCTCACAGACCACCGACGATCATCAATCTATTCGTCGTCGTTTCCGTCGTCATCCGATTCATGCTCTGAAGGCGCGTTATCCGCAAAGGGATACCAAAATTGACCGTCGCCCGGATAGTTTTCTAGATTAGCTATAAGCGACGAATGTATCAATGGCTTGAACTCCCACAGATCTCGCACCGGTATAGCCATGCCGCAAGCAGAGCATACACACAAAGGACGACGACGCACAACCAAGGAAAATGGTCCCGCCGAAAAAAATCGAAAACACACAACTACGATAAGCACATTATTGCAATACACCGTGACGATTGATACACGCGTGGGCACACGTGAACATCGCAGACGACCGTAGACCGGAGATGAGCATCAATGGTAAAATGTATTGGGCACGAAGTGGGAACTGGTTCCGCGCGATCGAGACGTCATCAGACGTGAGACAGTTCGTCGTCACAGGTCGCGTGGCAGTAACTACTGTTGAACCAATGGATTTCCCGAAATTGGGATGATTGCTGGGTTCGCCATTCAGATCCGCTCCCTTTGGGTAGGAGTGGCGAGAAAGAAGCGGAAAAGAAGGCGAAAACAGCCAAGGCACCACGCCGGCATCGGGTCGGAGCCCTGAGCTGGAGGCAAAGATTTTTTCCGGGCGGGCGGGCAGGGAAGAAAAAATTAGCCAGAAATACAGGGGAAAACGCGAAGACTCGTTAGCAGGCAGGAAAATGAGTGAAAAGAAGCACGAATTCCTCACTTTTAAGCGTCCTGCTCGTGTCTCGCGAACGAACCGGCACAGGCAGTGAACCGGCGCCTGATCGATTCAGGTCCGGGGACGGGAGCGAATCCGACGATCTGCCTCCCGGGTGACGCCTCATTCCCAAATTAGGGAGAACACCAAGGATTAACAGTAACTACTGTTGAACCAATGGATTTCCCGAAATTGGGATGATTGCTGGGTTCGCCATTCAGATCCGCTCCCTTTGGGTAGGAGTGGCGAGAAAGAAGCGGAAAAGAAGGCGAAAATGCCGAGGCACCACGCCGGCATCGCTTCTCCGCCCAAACCTAAAACCACGCCGCCTCTTGCCGCCTCTCCCAACCCTCAAACAATCGAGCCAACAAAAAATGTTAAACAAATACACGTACGAATGATTGTGCAGCGTTCAATTCAAGATAGTCCTTCTGCGAGAAATTCTTCACACTACCGGATGACATTCCGAGGACCTGCCAAATTTTCATGTAGTGCCTCGCAATTCTTTCAGTTTTCCAATAAGCTTGTCCCATCACGCTTTTCAGATCTGATCCTTCCAAGAAGAGCTGAATGGCTCCAGCCGTACGGATACTGAAGAATGTTTCACCTCGGAACAAACCCGCCTTTTCCAGCCAGAACTTCAGGTCTGAGTTCATTTGCTTGCGAGTGAGCGGACGGTTTTCAACGATGCCAGACCTGACGGGTCTGAACAAAAAACCTTCAGACAAGGTTGGCTTCAGCAGTTTCATGACTTTGAGGTAATCTTCCAACGCAGAGATGGGGCACTTGGGTTTATCCTGCAGTCTCCTGATGCCGAACACATGAGCATCGCCTGCCCGAAGGGTTTTGCCCCATTGATAGTTAAAGAGGAAACCGGAGTTATCTGGGAACCTGATGATCCCCTCCACCCTGGTAGCCCCAAGCTCAGTCGGTCTCTTCAGAGCATAAAGGTCCATGAGGATGAGTGCCTTGGTCCTGAGGATGAGGAATAATTGGATCCAATCCTGGAACGTAACTGCTTTACCTGCCTCGGAATTCATGAAAACAAGGAGTTGGTCAATTGTATGGCTGAAAAGGGGAGATGCTTGATTCGGAGTGATTCTTGCTTGCAGTTGTTCATTCCGGATCATGGTCTCGTAGACTTTCACAATCCTACCGTTGCACGGGTTATCGAAATTAACTCTCCCGAAATCTTGAAAGGAACTGGAAAGTCTGCCGATGAGCGAGTTTACCGAGCTCCATGCTTGTCTGATCGGGCAGTCACAACGTCCAGTTTGGGCACAGGTCGCAGAATGAATCACTGTTTTTCCCAATTGTTCCAAATAGACAAGGAACAGGAAGACGTGCTGGGCTTTGCAAGAATCAAGTGATTCGGGCGGGGTCATGGATGCAAGGAATTCCCCCAACGTTCGCAGGTTACGGAGCTTCGCAGATTGATAGACATCCCGCGCCCTGGCCTCTTGAAGCTGATCTGCTCTTCGTTGAATAGCATCCCAATCAGGGGTTTTCCTGAGCAGACCCCTGCGAGCACCCTGCCGTGTCCCCGAGGGGTCCATACGACCTTTATTTGACAGCGAAGCAAAAGGTAATTTCCAAGGCAGGTACGAAGGACAAGAGAGTTAGGGTAAAATAAAATCACGAAAGTTAGCAAACGAGTTACGATGTGAAGTCAAGAAAAATCAAATCTAAAAATCCAGACTGCCCAAGGGAGCGGGCCTGCGTCTATCCATTTCCCATTTTTGATTTGTTGAAAACAGGTCTCCCCAGGACGGGCGATTCTGAGTTTCTGTTTACACCATCTGTTGTAAGCTGTCCACCAAAACCCATCTGGGAGAAACCCGTCCCATTGTGGGGCAATGACAGAGGCCGTGGCCTTTTGCTCTCTAAGGTACGTAAGAAAAGGTCCCATCAAAGCAAACGGCGGGTTAGCGTAGCAGTTGAGCCCTGCCAGGGGGAAGGAGAAAATGTTGATGCCAGCTGCTTCGGTCTCCGGAAGTCTAGAGCACAATCTCATCCTGGGGGATCCTCGGACATTAGCTGTTGTTGCGAAGCAGTCGAAATGATGAGCACCGAATTCCTGAGAGAGAAGGGGAGAGAATTTTGGGAGCAGCGAATAGTGTGATTCTTCGTCGGGGATGATGACCGACCCATCTGGAGCTCTTTTGAACGAGACGATCTTCAGGTCTAAGTTGTTATGTGAAACGAAGGTGTAGAGTTGTTTTGCCAGGTCCTTGCAAACTGTTTTACCCAAATTGGACGAGAGCACTCTTGGGCAATCCCAGAAATTTCTGTCGAGGATCAGGTCCCAGCGCTGCGGGACCTTGCATAAGGGAATGTCGAAGAGGATGTCTGCAATAAGAAATGACTGGTCCGTGGAAGAAAGGTTCTTGAGATCGGTATGCCGCACGAGTGTGGTGTGGAAATTCCCTGCATTGATAGAGGCAGATACAGTATCGAGGGGCTCGTTTGCTTCAACGAGGATCGAGCAGTGGGCTTGAATTCTGAACTTGGACGTTGTTACCAGTGGGAAAAGATCAAGCTGCTTAAGGAAGGCTTTAAACGTCGCCACCTGTTTCGCATTAAGGTAAAGACCGAATCTGGAGAAGTTATCCCTTTGGCCCAGAAAGGAGTAAAGTTTTCTGCACGCAATGAGAATACCCGGCGCTGCCACCGACATAGAAACCAATTTTCCAGCCACTCTCTCGAGGTCCCTGGTTGTAATTGCAGGTGATGCTTTCAGGTCAGCAACCAATTTCAGAAACTTTGTCCACTGTCTTTCCGGGATAAAGAACTCACCCTCTGCGAGGTCCACGCCGATGCCAAGCCAGATGAACGTTCTAGAAGCGATGAATTGTGTTTTTTCCAAGTGAATGAAATACCCGCCGGCGGCCGTCATACACGAGGACACCACAAATGTCGAAATTGCAACTCGGTCTTGCTTTGACAGAGTAGAGGTCCCAACCGGGGCTGGGCCACCCGTGTTATCATCGATGTAATAAAGATATGGGATTCCCAGACGCCGAATAAATCCTGCAAATTCCCCTGCAAATGCGCTGTAAACAAACGGTGCCAGTTTCCATCCAAAATTGAGGGCAGTATAGACGTAATAAACACCGTCCCAAAGGAAACCCACGAATTTCTGCGAAGCTGCCGTAATTTTAACATGAAAAAATCCATTCGCTTGGTCCATCACAAATGCAGGGTCCCCTGTTTCCAAAATATGTGGGATCATCGAAACTCCCTCCATTATGAAAGGCATGTCCTTGCACCAAAGATTGAGAAAACGGGCATCGTTAATCTTCCTCGGTTTGTTAGGCTCAATCCCGACAGGCATCACAAGATGTGGGGGGGAGCACTCTCCTTCCCGCCCCCAAATTCTCACAGCTCCCCATCTGAGCTCATCCTGGATTTTGTTCGAGGTCCAAGGTACCAGATGGTCAGGGATTGCGTGGTTGGAAAAATGTGCCCTCGGGGGCGTTGGGGAGTCGTAATGAGTACGTTCAAATTTACCTGAGAAATGCTGGAAGAAATCCGAAATCGAGACTCCCTCCCGTGCCCATTTTCTGACCAGCGATCCCATCTCAGATTGCGTTGAAATTGTTTCCCAGAAATGAGAGCACTCGTGGATAGTCCCAACCCTGAATTTACTAGGGTCTCTGGCTGGGGCAGAAAACGGATCTGGAACTACACGTCCGCACAGGGCGTCCAAGACATTCGGAGCTGATTTGTTCGGGCCAATAGCCTCTCGTGGGGTTGGCATCCCGTTAAGCTTCAAGACAGAACGCACACTGCCGAAGGCTGCGACTTCCGAGGTTACGAAATGCAGGGGGTCCTTCAATTCCGTCGTAGCGGGTAAACCTGAATCCAGAGCGAAATTTGCTAGGCTGTCTGCAAGTTTATTGTATTCCCGCTTTACATGCTTAAAGACGAAGGCACAATCCGGGCGCAATGCCATGTGTGTTCTGCCTATGATAAGAAGAGCCTCGAGATCTTTTGAAACGATTTTCCGAGCACCCGAGAAGGCCGAGATTACCAGTTCTGAATCCCCAACAATTTCTGCCGATGTCATATTCCATTCCACGGCTCTTTGAATTGCAATGACAGCACTCACGAATTCTGCGAAATTGTTTGCTTTCCCCCCAAGGCGTCCAAAATCCTGAGTCTCAGGGTGTCCAAGATTTGAGCAGAATACTACTCCGAAAGAGGCTTGCCTCAGTTCTGCTGAAGCATTAAAGCGGCATGCTCCGTCGAAGTAGAAGCGACCCCCGGGAGAGGGGGGGGCGTATCAAAGGATCCTGTTTGCAACAACAGCCACACCAGAGCACGCCTATGTAAAGACGTATGCTTCTCGAAAATCGCACCCCAGAGTTCACCGGGCCCAAGCTCGGTGGAGAAGGATGGACGAGTTTCGAGTCTGACCCTTTCCGGTGTTTTACTTCTGTGAAGTAAATCACCCGTCCGGGGCAGTACTCTAACCGTCCAGCAACCCCAAATAGGGGAGCCTAATCGGACGGACGGCTGTCAGTCAGTCCGTATCGGCAAGACCCATGCTTATCGCAGGGGTTGAGCAGAAATACAAGGAACCAAATGAGAACTTATCACAAGATTTTCTGCAAAAGTGGGGAGCCTTGCCTGCCGGGCTTTGAGGCTTATACCCACACCCTCAATTGTAATAGACAAAAAAGTATTACCGAGGGAAATGTAAATGCTTCGAATTGTCAAAACTAACCCCTCGCAGGGGGCGGAGGCAGCAGAGGCACTTGGCCCTGATCATTCTTGTTATCGTGCTTATTGCGTTTGTCCACCCAAGATGAGTTGATGGAGCCATCCTTGTTCAAGGCATATGGGGATTTGCAGTCCCGCAGTGAATGAGATCCCTGGCATTTCGGGCACTTTGCATTGTTCGGGTCAGCCGGAGCCGTCGGCTTGTTGTTCTGGCGAGAAGATCCTGCCAGGGATGCTTTCTTGGATTGGTTTTTGATGAAAAGCTGCAGCTCAGACTCGTGTGCATCATCCTTTTCACATTCAGAGACAGTAACCTTAATCTGCTGGTGGGCAAACAGTGCAATGTGGTTCTCGGGCAGTTTTGCATCCCTAGTGCCTCCTGCCAACTCTCGTTCAATCAACGAGGCCAAGGAGTACAGATCGCTTGCAGTTGTGGGTTCCCGTGAACTGGCACCAGGCTGCCCGAACGATGCTGCTACCTGCCTCATCAACTTGGGTATTTCGGAGACTGCCTTTCCCGGAGTCAGGCATCATTCCAAGAGTTCACTGCGAAGGCGGTTAGCCTTTAGCCAATTGGAAACTCCCTTAGTTTTTCTTGCATGGATTTCTGAAGCACAGAGTCGACATACGCCTGGATGTTGAATCCAGCTAGCTCAGGTGCTGACGAAAACGGCGGGACCTGTAAGGTCATGACCCATCCTTGCAACATTTAATTGAGGCCGAGGAGAACCTCGCAGAGGGTCCTCTGTCGTGGGGCATATGCACAAAATAGCGTATGGCAGCAGTAACATCTTCTCAATCCGATATTGATGATACATTGAATGCAATAATCATGCCGATGTGTAATCTGAAATCAGCAAATTCCATGCCCAATCCAGTTTGCGAAATGGAAAACGGCAGTGTTGTCACTCATTGAATTTCAAACTATCGGGAAATAATCCCGGGCAACAGGTCAGGAGAATTACTGGTCGAATACGACAGATGGGATTTCGAAAAGGCAAGTTCGGAATTCCAAACCAAATGTCAATCTCAGAATTTCAAACCTGGGGATTCAGATTTAAACCTTAGACCCGTGAATTTCAAACCAAATTTTCAATTTCAAATTTCAAATTTCAAATTTCAAAAGAGATGTGAAGGATTAAGCCGGAATTCAAATCCGGAAATTCAAACTGGACCGCAAGCAAGTCATCTATTTGAGATTAGTGATAGAGCAACATTATCAAAATTGAAACATGAGTAACGGAGACCGAATGTGAACTGTACATTTTGAGAGTGAGCAATGCTTATTCAAAGCTGGGGCTGGGGAACCAACATAAGATTGCGCAGCTTACATTGACTAAACATCATATCCGAAATGGGCAACTTTTCTCTTAAGCTAAGACAGACGTAACAACTTCGTAACCAAACGTGAGATGCTTGACTATACGGTATGTCCTACACATGGGGCATCTCACAACTTTTGTCACAACACGTGGATTGAAATGGAAAGCACGTGCTTGCATGAGTTCCTCTTGGGTTCTGCGACTTTCGGCAGGCAGCCTATCGAAACACCTCCGATGAATATGGTGTCCACATGCGGTTGTGACAAAATTTGTCCAGATTAAAGGACTTAAACAAATGCAGCAGTCATCCCCCACCGTCGGGGAAAGCAGAGTTTTGGTGATTGCCACATCGTCATCATCAGCATTGAAAGCCTGCTCACACACAATGAGGTGTGCACCAAAAATGAACTCCCACAACACAATTGGGACTAAACATAAGGAACTGATCAGTGTCCTCAGCACAATAAACCCCAAGGGATAATGCTCCTCCCAAGGGGAACACCTCACAAGTTGAGGATTTTCAAAATTAGCTCTCCCAAGGAGAACACCTCACAATTTGAGGATTTTCACATTGATTCTCCCACGGAGAACACCTCACAAAGTTTGAGGATTTACAAACGTCTGTTCTCCCAAGGGGAACACCTCAGAACATCGAGGAATTTCATACGGTCAGAGACGGTTCAATGGACCTATCTGAATTGTCAACTTTCATGAACACAATTAAGCACACAAAGATAAGCAAACACATAGAATAAACCAAAAGGGATGGAGAAAGCACAGAACTGTTCTGGGATACCAATTCCGGGGGAGCAGATTAAGCTCCAGCACCAAAACCAAACCAAACACCAAAACACAAACATCGAAAAAACCAAAGCCCAAACGGAAATATGGTTCATTTTGCTTTTTTGAAATATCGTGCACGTAGTAAGCTTTCGGATTCCGATTGGGAAGGGAAACGGTCGGTATATACAAAAAGAAAACGGTGGTGGAAAGTTTCCCGTCCGGCCCCCTCGTTGTGGGTCTGAGCGGAGACGAAGGTGTCGAGGGAAAAACGAGGAGCGAACGACCGAAGACTATCTACGAAACGACCGTACGAGAGACAGGCTTACGAATTGCGTGAGGGAGCAAAACGGACGGGCTGGTGGGAGAGAAACTCGCAACAAAAGGGGCAGGAGGGACGAAAGGAAAGAGATTAACTACCTGTACGGGCTGCTGGAGAACCGAGGGTTGGCTCACGGGGGCGTGCACGCCGGCGAAGAAGGCAAGTCTTGGGTCCACTGCCGGGCTCGGCGCCGGGGGGGCTCCGACACCGGGAGTCGCCGTCGACGACGGTGGAGACGGAAATTGCCCACGGGGCTGGAGCACAGGTCGGGTAGGAAGCGAGGTCGCATCAGCAACTGCAGCCCCCGCAGCAATGGGCGAGGGGGAGGCTTGTGGCTCCGAGCCTTCTCGGAATACAAACCGGGACGGTACGTCCCCTATCGCGGGGGGGGCCGGCCCCTCCGCACCCGCAAAATTATGCTGAGGCACCGCCAAGGCCGGCGCAGCAGGCTGCCGGTGGCTCCCCTCCGTCGCAGCACAGTCGAAGATTTGGCGGAACGCCTCGACGTGCTTCACCAACATTACCCGCGACAGGTTCTCCGACTTGGGGAAGCCAGGGGTTCGCGCGCACATATCATGGAGGACTTGGAGCGAAAAGACACCCTTCATTAACAAAACGTCCGCGCTCGGGAGTAAGTTCAGGTTGCTGCCGGTGAAGTCGCGATTGCATATGTCGGCCACGGAAAGAGGTGCCGAGGCAGGCAAAGTAGACGGGCGCGAACTTGCTTGCGCGCCAGGCAGCGTCCCGAACATAAGGCGAGCCGCACCACCAACGTCTATCGCGGAGGACGATCTCGGACGAACGTTTATGTTCGCAGGCGGAGACGGAGGAGGCGACGAAGGACGCTCGGTAGGCTGTGAGCCGAAGGAAAATTCCTCATCCTGGGGTTCTGAGGGAACAGGCTGCGATAAGTCCGGGGAGAAACGCCGGTCGTCCCCGTCTTCCTCCTCCGACTCCGACTCATACCCAATTCACGCAGTAGTTGAGCATCTTGCGGAGGGATCGCCTCAGCAGGGGGAGCAACGGCGGTCGCGAGGTCGGTCGGGACGAGAGCATCAGCGGCATGAGCCGCAGAACGGACGACACGAGTAGAGCGCCTGCTGCGCGTCGAAACAATGGGTGCGTTTTGCCCGGAACTCATGATTGCAAAAGAAAAAATTAGCTAGAAACACAGGGGAAAATGCGAAGACTCGTCAGCAGGCAGGAAAATGAGTGAAAAGAAGCACGAATTCCTCACTTTTAAGCGTCCTGCTCGTGTCTCGCGAACGAACCGGCACAGGCAGTGAACCGGCGCCTGATCGATTCAGGTCCGGGGACGGGAGCGAATCCGACGATCTGCCTCCCGGGTGACGCCTCATTCTCAAATTAGGGAGAACACCAAGGATCAGCAGTTCACCGGCGATTTCTGGTGAAATCACATCGCATCACATCGCAATAAAGTGACACGTGACGGGTTCACCCGTACAGTAGAGGTCGTACGTTAACTGCAGATTTTGGAGGCATTTTCATAACGCTACACACCTCACAGAAAAGAGCTGGATATATTGCTAGAAATAAAATTAAGTGACAGTATTTAAGTGAATCTTGCCAAACACGTTCGTGTATTCCTGGGAGTTGTCGTGACGTGTAATGTGGCGTTTAGACCGAGATATGCACAGTGCCGCGCCAGTGCTTGAGATCTCGGTTTTAGGTTTCCAACATTTACGGCGACTAAACACAACGGAAGCCCCGAAGCTCCAAGCATCTTCGAGATTGATACGTTGAACTGTGTTGGTTTCTGTCTCAAGACCATCAGAGCCGCCTTTACGACGAGGTTTGACGAGACAGGCGCTTTTCATTCTTTCGCTTCTGGTTGCTGAGCGTGGCAGGTACGCGGCTGAATCCTAGGTTTCCTCGTTGCGAGCTATTTCTTCAAATATTGTTATATTACAATTATTCTAGCTTGGTGTGAAGTTCGATTGGTATTTTTGTGACAACTTCAACTTTTGACTGTTTTCTGCTTATCACTTTATGTGTGTTGCAAAACGGCGCCGCTATCCCGCTGCATCATTCTTGTAAAGGCTGTCGTCCGTGGAACTTGATTCCCGGCTTGGGATCAAGCTCAACGGTTCCGCTAGCGGGGTGTCTGTGGCGCGGGGCATTCTGCACAGACTGTGGCTGTTTTCTTTTCGAGTCAGGGTTTTCCCCCAGATATCAGTCCCGACAGCATATTAAGACCCTCAGGTACAATGCACGCTGTAGTTCGTAGTTAGAGCCATACGAGGGGCTGCAACCTCAGCGGGATATACCCCTGCTGAGCTCAGGTTGAACTCCTGACAGCCCCGTCGCGGGCGCACACTCGGCTGGGCACTGCGCAGTCGAGTGTGCGCCTGAGACTCAGCGGCATTCGCTGCACAAAGCATTGTGCAACATAGCATATTACAGTTACGCCCACAGCAGAGCACAACACCGCACAGCAGGGCACTGCATCCGGCTGCGGAAGTGGATTCCGGAGATCCGACACTGCACCGCACGGCAGAGCATGTGCATAGAGCATGTGCATAACACGGCACAGCACAGCACAATAATTACATATGCATAGCACAGCACAACAAGGGCCGTTGCATGGCATAGCACAACATATGCATATGCACATGCATAGCACAGCAAAATACAACTTTTACATCTACATAGCACAGCATTTGCATCTCCATAGCACAAGGCATCATATGCATATCGCAACATAGCACAGCACAGCATTTGCATATGCATAGCACAACACAGCAATGTCTGTTGCATATGCTTTTATGCGTGGCAGTGAGGGAGGGGCTGCAACCTCAGCGGGATATACCCCTGCTGAGCTCAGGTTGAACTCCTGACAGCCCCGTCGCGGGCGCACACTCGGCTGGGCATTGCGCAGTCGAGTGTGCCCCCGAGACTCAGCGGCATTGTTTCGCTGCACAAAGCATTGCACATCATAGCATATTACAGTTACGCCCACAGCAGAGCACAACACCGCATAGCAGGGCACTGCATCCGGCTCCGGAAGTTCCCCGCAAGCAACCATGTTCGCCATGCATGCAACCAGTGCCGCCGAGCATGCAAGCGTTGCCCGCCCAGCATCCTGCTGGGCGGCACTGGTTGCATGCTAGGCGGGCAACGGTTGCATGCTGGGCGGGCAGTGGTCGCATGCTGGGCAAACATGGTTGCATGCTGGGCTTTAATGGTTTGCTGCTAGGAGGTCAGTGGTTGCATGTTAGAGGGCACGGGTTGCATGTTGGGCAAACATGGTTGCATGCTGGTTGTGCAGCGGTTGCGTGCTAGAGGGCACTGGTTGCATGCGGGGCAAACATGGTCGCATGCTGGGCGGGCACCCGGTTGCATGCTAGAGGGCACCGTGGTTGCATGCGGGGCAAACATGATCGCATGCTGGGCGGGCACCGGTTGCATGCTGGGCAAACATGGTTGCATGATGAGCGGGCAGCGGTCGCATGCTGGGCAAACACGGTAGCATGCTGGGCGTAAATAGTTTGCTGCTAGGAGCGCCAGTGGTTGCATGCTAGAGG
>LGRX02028782.1:0-54173 GCA_001247695.2 Cymbomonas tetramitiformis | reverse complement strand
GCGTGCAGCGGTTGCATGTTGGGCTGGAAGCGGTTGCATGCTTGGCAAACATGGTTGCATGATGGGCGGGCAGCGGTTATTATACCAGAGATAGAAGGCTCCAAGTTGGCTCGCGATAACTTTAAGTGCTTTTTCTTTGGAACAGTGTATTTGCTAGGGAAGTAATATCTTTATTTCAGCTCGGTTTGTGCCGGATAGCAGGCCTCCACTTTAACCAAGTACAATGGATCCGACCATTCGCCACGCTTCAGCTGCACACGGAAAGCGTACTTGTCGTTTTCACGCTCCACCGCCAGAGCCACCGCAAAGCTGCCGACCGTCAGCATCTCGTAGTTGACCTCCCAACAAGCGTTCTGGACGTACCTCTCCGCTTGTTTTTGGGCGGGGCCATGCGCCTTGCGTTTGCCGTTATACACGACAACCGGAGGACGATCGATTTTGTCCCGGATTCGGTCAGGGATAGCTGGAACCGGTGCTCTATTCGCCGCTTCGATCGCGAGAGCCGGAGCCTCTAGAAGTCGAACAAGCTCACCGTTGCGCTCGACATATCGCTTCTCGGGATGTACGTAAGGCATCGGAGGTGCTTGGCATTCTCCGCCTTCAGTTAATCTCCGCTGCGTGGCAATGATTTGCTCAGACCAGAATTCCTCGTGCGTGTCCGTGAATTTCGCGCCCAAGATATCTTGAAGCCCCTTCTTCAGTTCGTCCAACTTCTCGAGTCCCTTCACGGTGAAAGGCACCGGTTTTATATAGGCAGGACCTTCCGCCGCTGGCTCGCTCCGGAGCCTGATCAGTGGCGTCTCAGGTAACCACACAGGCGAGCTGGAATACTGCTTGTGTTGCATGACGACGTTGCCGTTCTCGTCCTTGAAAAACTTGAAGGTTTGCTGCTGGGAGATTTGATGCAAATCGTTGTGGTGCCCAGCCATCCAAGACTCGAAGTCATAGTTCTTCTGGGTGTGTTCGCAGTGAACACCGTCGGTAAAGCACTCCCGCGCTACCTCAAACATCTCGTCGAGGGTCCATGCCTGTTTGCGACGCAGGCGCACGGAGAAACGAGAAAACATTTGGTCAATGTTCTCGTGCGTGTGGCCCACCAACAGAAAATTGATCTTCACTTTGCGGAAGATGTCTTGCTGTACCAACCACGATGCGTAGGCGATCATCAGCTTGCTCTTGTTCGTACTCACGTTGTCAAGTTGAACGTACAACACCTCAGGCATCGGGTACGAGGTATCACCATCTCCATTCCGTCGATGTTCTTGAATTCGAAGAATGTCACGGTGCAGCACGTTGACGAGGAAGTTGGCGTCGTCTTTGAAGTTGGCATAATTGAAGTCCATGAAACGACCCACGTTCTCAATCATGCTGCCCATGTTGTGTACGTCCAAAAAGTCTTTCTTGTCGAGATGTTTGGGGATGCGGCGGAAATGAGGCAACCTGGTAGTCCACTGAGTCATGCCATCGATGATAACGGACGCGTACTTCCACCATATCTTGTTCATACTAATACTCGTTTTCATGTTGGCTTTGCGACCGTGTTTGTAAAATTTAGTACGCTCAGCTCGGGCGATGGCGAGATGCTTGTTCAGTGGTCCGTCGTATTGCGCTGTAAAATAAAAAGATCTAAGGTAAGTACAAAATCGATGTAAGCAAGGTGTTCAAACAATTGCAAAACATAAATGTTTGTTCTTACCTCGTTGTGATTTTGTCAAGCCTTCTTTCAGAAGCTTGATCGACGCGCAGGTATCACACTGGGAGAAACGATTGCACTTTGGAATCTTCAGCCAGTCGCTGAATTCTCGCTCAAAAACTTTGTACTAATGGCTCAAAGAGATCTTGCGGCAGATCAGGCAGTCACCAAGTCACTCGAGACAGCTTTCGAGGCGGCAACGCGGCCGGCACAGGAATCACTAACCCCGGAGTCCCGACAACTCCTCCGAGCAATCAACGACCAAATCAAGCAGCTCAAGACGCAGACCGAGAAGGCGGCGACAGAAGCGGAGGCAGCAGCCGCCAACAGGCACCGTGACCTGCACACGGGAATAGGCAACTTCCACGAGTCGTACCGCGAGACGGGTGCGGCTATGGTGGTGTCCCTCAAATCTATGACCACGAACCTGGAAATCACAGCCCAGCACCTCCTAAAGTCCTTCGGCCAAACGGACCTGCCGGAATCTGAACCTGTGGCGGCTGCTGAAGAGGCAGACAAGCAGATCCCCATGGACACCGCCAGCATCGAGAGGTCCCCGGAGGCACAGGACGGCAAAGTGGCAAAGAAAAAGTTCCACATCCCGAAGCACTACTTCCAGCAAACGTCTAACGTCCGGAAGCAGCCGAACGAGAAGCCGGTAGACGAGCCTCCGGCCAAGGTGAGGGTCGGCGAAAAAGTGGCCAGAGGGACGGCCAAAGCAACAGCACCAAGCACGTCACTGGTCCTGAAAGCCGCCAGCAGCAGACCAACTCGGTCAAACCCCCAGAAGGTGAGCACTAGAAAAACCCTCCCACACACAACTGCATTTGACAACAGCACAACGGTTACAAAACTGAAATCTGAACTGACGGGAACCAGGGGGTGTGCAGAGATCGAAAGAGGACAGGGACAAGATAGAGTGAGAACGGCAGCACAGTGCAAAATCCGAGTAGGAAAAGACGAAGTATGCTTGACCCCATTAGAAAAGAGTGAGGACAGCACCGACCGGCCAAGAGCCGTAGGACCATCAATAAATAACTGCAGGTCATTTTATTTGAGCCACATTCACCCGAACAGCACACACTCCTTGCCTGAGCACGTCCTGCCTGAAACTGCACCGAGTTGCATTAACCGACGTACCCTCCGTAATAACCGCAACCGAGCACACCCAAACCACGTTAACTCACCGGAGCACGGCCTGCCAGCAGCCGAGAATAGCACTACCGGCAACACTAATAACTTTGCATTCGAACCGACGGCCACTGCAAAGTTATTCACACTGTTAGCCACTGTGGTACAAATTATTTCACACACGGAACGTACCTCGTCAAGAACTCCACACACCCAAGGTTTCGCATTCGAGCCAACCACTTCTACAGCAGTAACACACTGCCACTGCCAACACCACTGTAATGCTGACATAGTACTTGATGCACGAGGAAATATTACACAGAGAGCAAACGGCCCGTACACTCGGCACAACTCGAGCACAACACAGCATGGCGATAATGAATATCCAAGTAATAATTACGGCCGAGATGAATTCAAACTCAGCAAGACGAATAGGGTATATGTCCTGAATGTTATTAACAAGTGTGGCGATGATGAGAAAGCAATAAACATACCAAACAGAACGGCGGACATGAAAGAAAACCCTAACCACAGAACGACACCAAGTAAAAATAATTATGATTACAAATACGATAACCACAAGCACCCCCCCACCAGTGGAGAGGATGCAACAACAGAGTATTCAGCAAGAAGACTACTCAAAGATTCGGGGCTCGAAAAGTGGTGTAGCGAACACGCAGCAACAACTAATAACGGAACACGGATAGGCAAAACAACAACAACAACAACAACAACAACAACAACAACAACAACAACAACAAACCCTAACCCAAACCCCGAAACCCTAATAACTACAAGTACTAAACAAGCTGCCGAGACAAATGTGAGTGGAACCGACAAAAAATACTCCACAGCACCCAAGTATGAACAAGCAACAACACCTGGAACCAATTTGGGAGAATTCCGAGCACCCACCAGAGGGGCCGAAACCTCCAGCGAGCTCACGCTTGTGGCACCGACCAACCGGAAAATAACAAAAAAACACGAAAAGGGTGAGGAAACAGCCCAAACATATGAGAAACGAGCAGAAAATAAGCTAGAAACTGCAGCTGCGCCCGTCACGGACAAAACATGCACATGTAACACAGTAACGCATAATAAACGACTGACAGCCACGACAAACCCTAACCCAAGCCCCGAAACCCTAATGACCGAAAGTACTAAACAAGTTACCAAGACAAGTGTGAGTGGAACCGACCGTAAATACTCCACAGTACCCAAGTATGAACAAACAACAACACATGGAACAAATTTGAGCGAATTCCGAGCACCCACCAGAGAAGCCGAAACCTCCAGCGAGCTCACGCTTGTGGCACCGACCAGCCGGGAAATGGCAAAAAACCACGAAAAAAGAGAGAAAACAACCCAAACATATGAAAAGCAAGCAGGAAAAAGGATAGAAACTGGAGCTGAGCCCGTCACGGGCGAAACAAGCGCATGTAACACAGTAACGCAAAATAATACGACAACCACGACAAACCCTAACCCAACCCCTGAAACCCTGACAGCTGTAGAAAGTAATGGAGAATGTACTGCCGGCAACAGAATTAGAAAAGGCAAAAGCAATACGAAGTGCAAAAGGGAGGAAAGAAGGAAGCAAAAGAGACGGCTCAGCAGAACAACGAAAGGCGACAAAAACTACGACAACCAAAACATCAAAGCCAAGCCGAGAGAAACCGAAGCAAAAACCGAGCAGCAGACCGAAAGAAAACAGCACACAAAGAACAAAGGCGGAAAGACAAACCTAGATACGAGAAAGGCTAGAAATGAAAGACGGAAAGGCCTCAAAATGATTACACAAGGCAGGAGAATTAAATTCGTCAGGACCAGAAAATGGACGGAAATGATAGTAACGATAAGGGAAGGCACACCAACCAACGGCAAACAGATAAAGAAACTCCTCTGGAACGAACGACACGAAACCGACGCGAAAGCGCGAGCCCAACAAAAATACAAACAACTGAAATTAACACGAAAACAGAGCGATGTCCAACCGGACATGACGGGGGGAGGAACGGAACCCACGAACGAAGAATACGTATTCAACACCACGACGGCAGGGCTGTTTGCGGAAAAAGGCAAATTAAACTCATACCAAATATACCAAGCACAACTGCTACACGAAACAAAACCGCTTTCAACACTGGTACTTGGCCAACTGAGAGAAAGACTCGGAACCCAAGAACCGTGCTCACCGGTCACGAAAAGGGCAATTGAAAAACTGGGGCAAAACAAACACTTCGGACTAGCGGTCGGAGATGGAGCACACTGGCGGATGATGCTAGCCGGTCCAACCAAAGAAGATGGACTAGTACTGTGGGCCTACGATTCGCTAAAAGGCAAATATACCAAAGGGGACAGAGCGGCGAAAAGAATGCTCAACGAAATGAAAATATGGGCTGCAGGACTGTCAAACATGCTAGGAAAACAAGTCACTGTAAGACAAATGGACTCAAGCCAACAGAGCAAACAGGATGGATACAGCTGCGGAGTATGGGTCTCCCTGGCAGCGGAGGCATGGGCCCAATTCCAACAAGAGGGAGCAGAAGGGCACTGGCCAACATACTTCGCAAACGAAGCAAGTAAGCAAATGGGGGCCCACGGACAGACAAGCGGTCAGCAAGTACAGAAAGTCTCTCCAAATAAGGGTAAAAACGAACATGGAAGCCCAGGCAGCCAGGGCGAAAGACACAGACGATGAAGAAAACCAGATGGAAATTCTGGACACGCCCCCGACAAACAACATAGCGAACAAGGACGAAGGGAGAGACAAGGCAAACTCTCCGGCACAACAAACGAGGGAAGCAACGAACGATGAACAAGAGGTTCGAACGAACACCGGCCACCGCTCGCAGCATAAGGACCGGCAAGACCAAACACACGAAAAAGAAACGGAAAACACCACACAAACGACACAATACCCTAAACCCGCGTACACGCAACCGGACCTGAGGATTTTAATAGTTGCGAACAAAGCGGGATGGAGGCTCCACTGCCCGAGGCCGGATGAAGCGGCTGAATACATAAGACAAGCCCTCACCACATGCCCACAAAGTAAGGTACGTAAAGTGGGAATAGAGAGACAACCGACCAGGGAAGCAAACCCAAACGACGAAATGGATGCACACACAGAACCGACGGGGGAACTTGACTGCATAATTGACCCCAGATCGTGGCAAAAGTACGAACTGCCAGTAATGTCAATGGAGGAACTGGTCAATGAACACACCAACACAATGTGCACAAAATGCCAAGAAACAGAAAACAAACTGGACAACAGAAAATGCTACCAATACAGCAAAGCGCAGGAGGAGGCGAACCAATGGCTGGAAAACTCACAGCTAAGATACGACGAAGCAGAGGACAGGGACCAATACGGCCCAGCAAACCGAGGAAAGAAGTGGGACATAATTCAGCCGGGCGCCACCGCGGTAATACTGGCTAACACAAAATGGACCAAATGAAGAAGACAAATAATGGCACAAAACATATGGGACCAAATAGGGATGAAAACGCCTGTAATGTACCCAGCACACTTCTGGCCGGAACACGAACCGGGGAGCCAAGGTAGACGATGGAGACTCCACAACACACTGGACCCAAGGGATACCCCGCCAAACGCGGAACAACAACAGACGCAATACCCAACGCTAAACAGATCGCACGACCCAAACAAATACACGTACACAGACGGAAGCAAAAGGGAAGTAGACACGCAAGAAGGAACCAAAGAATGGGCAACGGGCGCGGCAGTCTGGGACCCCAGAACAGGCGAAGGTGAAACACATGGGTACCGATGGGAAGGAGAGGACCAGTCGGTAAACAAAGCCGAGCTGATAGCAATATACGCGGCCACGGCACTCCCTGAAAAGCCCGAGGAAAAAGTACTCACCATTTGCACAGACAGCCTAAACTCCATAAGACAACTAGAAACAATGCGAAGGAAACCACACCACATGGAAAGGCACCAACACAGAGACCTGCTCCATGCAATATTAACAAACATAGAAGGCGTAATTGCCACGGGAACAAAAGTAAGAATACTAAAAGTTAAAGCCCACATAGGAATTGCGGGAAACGAGGCAGCAGACCAAGCAGCAAAGAAGGCATGCACAAAGGGTGAACTCACGGAGGCCTGGGAAAATCAAGATACAATACAAATAAAACCAATGTCGCTCAATGAGGAAGGTAACAAACAGGAAATTAAAGGGCACAATGGAGTACAAAAGCAAGTCGCCAAAAGTATTCAAGACACGACCAAAATGAAAGAAAACAGGCTCACCAGGAAAATGGGGCAACTAGAAGGAGACCCGACGAAATGGGGGGCCGGCCAACAAACGGAACAAACAACAGAAAGTGTAGACCAGAAGACAGACGAAGAACAAGACGAAGAACCCGATGTGAACACCACACGAGACAGGACAAACCAACAACAAAGAGCAGACCAACAATTAGAAGAGGAGGAAATGCAACTCCGAGAAATGATGACCCACACAATATAGGACACAGGAGACACAACAGACGCACGAACTCAGACAATACAACAAGAAGAGGAGCAACGCAATGAAGAGGAAGAAATGCTCCTGCATGCAATAATAGACCAAGAACAACAGAAAGCAACAGAAGTAATGCCACAAAACCCACGGGAACAACATGCAACAGACACCAACCAAGGAATTTCCAAACCGACGACTCTAGATGAACAAGCAGCTCAAAAAGTGGGGCCCGAAGAGGAACCCGAACCCACGGGCGGTGCGAACAACAGCGTTCAGGAGGAGGCACATGAATTCATGTTAGAGGTCAACAGAATTGCAAAGAGAGTGAAAACAGAGAGGAGGGCAACTGAGCAGCCCAAACAACAACAAGGCATACATGGATTCTTCTTGGGGCAACTGGAAATATTCAAACAGAACACAACAAACACGAGTGGAACCAAAAACGAAGAAATGGAACCCACAACAAGCGACGAGCAGAAGGCAGCCCAAGAATTCATGGCTGAAATTAACAAGCTGGCGGAAGAAACTGAAACCAACAACAAGGAAACTGAACAAGACACACGAAAGCATGGTATACTCAACACCCCCCTGAACAACCGGAGCAACTCGAGCAGACCACTGAAGAAAACAACGTGAACACCGAAGACAATGAAATGATGGCCGCGGGAACCAATGAGAACCCGGCACAAAATAATGAAGCGACTAATGAAGAAACGGCCACGCAACCGGGAGAACGAGGAAGGGTGACGAGAGACACCTCATAGTCGATTTTTAAGATAGCTTTTCCAAACCGATGGACACAGTGTTCCATGGCCTGTCCGAGCGCCCGGAATAAGCCTAAAACGTAGAAACCCTGAGATAAAAGTGACAAAACGGACTTTTGCCGAATTTTGAAGGTATTTAATTCCAGCCGCCCGGAATCACGTTCCCACGCGCCGGACCACGAGTCCGGGCGCCCGGAATGCATATGAAAACCTTACAAGTCCGGTCAGACAACTCACACTTCTTACATGGATTCGCAGGAATAATGGCTGGGCAAAGGCGTGGACTAGCTCGAAACGAGAACGCGGAAGGCACTCCATGCCCATGCGATCAATGCAGACTCCGATTTTGCTACTCCAAAAAACAGATTAAGCGGCATTTGATCCTACATCCACCCGTCGCACGCAGTGAAGAAGGCTTTCTTTTTTCGAAGCGGCCCGCATTTGAATTTTTACTGGCCCACTTTCGGCCAGCCCGGCCAATCTTCAAATTTGCCCGCCGCAGGCGCAAAATTTTAATTTTAACTATGGCAAGATCATAAAAATCGCACAATTTTCACGAAAATTTTCATAATCGGGACCCTTGAGAGACGGCCCGCATCCAACAATCGAGCGGCCCGCAACCGGCCCGGGCTGACTTCAAACGGCCCCGGGCCGGCCTCTCACGGTAAGCCTTCTTCCCTGGTCGCACGCCTCTCCAATGACCGAGATCATGAAGAAAACGACTCTTTTGACGGTGCCGAAAGTGTGAATGATGACGGTGAAACGGATCCACCATCAGAGACGGACGAAGAGGAAGAACACGAGGATGACACATATCTTCATGACCATGCCGAACGGATGCTCCGGAAGATCCGTGAAAACTTCTTCAGCCCGATTGAGTATGCATCGTCCGACTCGGTGAGTTCTAAATCCCGTCCAAGCCGTTGGAACCATTGTTTAACAATATCCAAGCTCCGTCCAAGCCTTTGGAACACCCTTGGATTCCCCCGCGAAGAAGAGTCCAAGCATCGTCCAAGCCTTTGGAACACCTTTAGAGCCATCACTGTAAGCCAGATTCTTACATCGCATCTTATTAGTTCAGGATTGCTGGGTTGATGGGAGTGGATGCCCGCCGTATTCTAGGAGGAGGAAAGTGATGCGCGCGAGCAACGTGAAAACGACCGAACAAGGGACCCGGAATTCAGCATGGTAAGTTCAATACGCGCAGATTGAATGCCTTCCGAAAACTGCACTATATCACTATTCCAACACATTGGAACGGTGCGTCCCTACGTGTGGAACCCCTCTGGACCAAAATCAATCAGATGCTGTGTGACTAAATTGCAGGAGGGAGGAGATGTGTATGACAAATCGACTACCCTTGCAAACCGCTTCATACTGGATCTACTTGAGGCCCACTCCAACCATAACTCGACCCAGACGTACTTTGACACAATCCTGGAAATCCTGCGACGTCGAGTATGCGGCTTGGAGGTCGAAGATGAATCAATCTCGACCGATGACGAGGTAGCACTACCTCATACCTACCAAGCGTGCCTGCGGTTTTTCAAGGATTTCCTCATGAAGTACAACGAGATCGATGTGTGCCAGAAGTGCAATTTTCTTTTCAAAGATCTGCTTCCCGAAGAGGCACCGACGTGTCCGAAATGCAACCACGGCCGGTTCAAGGAGCCATCAATGGTCGATGGCAAGTGGGAACCCGGAAGGGCCAAGTGCGTTTTCCGCTGGTGGCCGTGGACAAGGATACTGGAGGCCCTTTTCATGGATCCGGTGCAGGCACAGATGGCACGTTCATGGGAGAAAGTTGACTTGGATGAGCCGATCGTCAGAAGCACTGGAATATTAGGTGAGTAAACACTGTCAATTAGACTGCATGGATTGCCTATTCCGGGCGCCCGGATCCATGCCTCCACCCGGATGGAACATGCGTCCGGCCGTTTGGATATGTCACAACACCCATTTTGGTTGTCTTGGTATAGTCCAAACGTTTGGACCGGGAATTCCGGCCGTTTGGAATTTTGCGGATGTAGATTAACAAAGATAATTGCGAGTAAATCTGCATGGATGGCACGTTCCGGGCGCCCGGAACGGCGTTTTATCTGTGTGGAATATGCGTCTGGTCGTATGGATATGTTACAACAACCTGTTTTGTTGTCTTAGCATAGTCCGAGCGTGTGGAATACCTAATCCGACCGGTTGGAGTAAGACATGTTAGTGCGGGTGTAGATTCACGAAGCTGGCAGAGGACCATGCTCGAGGACCCGGAGTTCTTCAAGGACAAGCGCAACCTCTCTGTGGTGTTATGCGCGGACGGCATCAAGAAATTCAAAGATAAACTGGGATCTGTGACACCTATAACCTGCTAAGTGGTGAATTACCCTGCACATCTTCGAGGCAAAAGCGAGTTCATTGTGCTTTGGGGCATTATTGATGGCAAACCCAAAGATGCCCAACTCTTCTACCACAAGTTCGTGGACGAGATTATTGACATCGAAAAGAACGGTTGCCGGGTGTGGGACGTTATCGAAAACAAGCCTTTCACCGTTCGAGTCAAGTTGTACAAGGTGCTCGAGGATTATGTCGGATTGACCGAAGCGGGGAACGTGTATGGAACAAACGCGAGGATGGGATGTTCCAAATGTTGGATTGTCGGGACAACAAATGCAGAGTCTTGCATGCAGAAGACGATTTACGCGCAGATGCTACAACAAAATCCAAGTAAGTCTGATCCCTGCTGCATTCTTCCTAGTATGTATTCGGACGGTTGGACAGATTTCAAAATATTTCTGACTGTACTTCCAGCCGTCGGGAACCCCGGTTCCGGCCGGTCGGACCATTATAGGGAAAATATGGAGAGATCAAAGCTAGTAATTCCACACGCCCGGAACCCATGCAACCCACGGCCGGACCTGTGTACTCGTGGTTTTACACAATAATCTTTCAACTGTATCGTGTTTTTTATGATGTTTGCAGGTGAAGAGCCAGCGATGAGAACGGACAAAGAAGTGAGGGAGTTGCAGCACCTGCACGACGGGATGATCGAAGCGGGTATGCATCCGGAAGTCATTAAGGACAAAATGGCACGGAGTGGGATCAAAGGATCGAGTGCTTTTACCAAGATTGAGAAGTTTAATTTGCCACGCGACTTGCTTTTCGACGTCATGCACATCTTGTCCAACAACTCCTGCCGGATTATGTCAGCGATTCTCGGTGATGACTGGAATTTAAAGTGCCGAAACTTTGCAAGGGCCTATCAGATGCACAGGTCGTGGCTTATTCCTATACCAAGGAGGAATGAAAATGACAACCGGAGCCCAGCAGAACGGCTGAGATGTGAGTACACCACCCGTCCAATATAATGATGGTCCAAACCCCTGATAGACGGTGGTGTAAGGGTTCCAAACGCCCGGAATGCTATTTTCTGAATGAATGTAGATGGTCCACACCCCTGTCACACGTTGGATGGCGCGTTCCAAACGCCCGGAATGCTATTATTTTCTGAATGAATGTAGATAATCCACACCCCTGTTACACGTTGGAGGGTGGGTTCCGAACGCCCGGAACGTTTCTTCATGAATGAATTAAGATGGTATAGGTTTCGTATTGAACCAGGATAGGTTGTGTGCGTGTGTGTGGGATCTGTCTCTTGTAGTAAAACCCTCTCCGTGGTCCCCTTCTAAGGAGGCCTTGAAGGAGATTATCCCATGGGTAAGAGCGCTCAAGTTTACCCGAGATTCGGGGCCGATTGGGAGGAAGTTTCTGCAAATCAAGGCGGGAACACAAACTACGCCACGCAAGTTAAAAGCACATCATGGCGTAGTTGCTATCACAACTGGACTCATGTCGATTGTCAGCGCGTGGATGAACAGTGATGGCCATGTGCTACAGCCGGAATTCGCTTCATACGTTGGGAAATATACTACGGTGGTCCGCGAGATTGTGAGCAGAACCATTGATATCGATGTGAGTATAAACACTTATTCACTGCTTACCCCATGTTCCGGGCGCTTGGAACCGTTTGGAGGCCATACTCCGGACGTTCGGACTTTTCTTTATGGTTGTTGCTCATGTTCATGTGCTTCGGATTGGATTAACGGTTCCGGGCGCCAGGATGCACGTTGGACCAATGTTCCGGTCGCACGGAACTTTTCCATTCAGGCTATACTGATTTCCGTTTTGGGCGTGCGGTTCAGCATCATAAAACTGGCATGGACGCCTTGAAGAAAAGGGCATTGGAAGTCCGTGACATCATGGAAGCTGAACTCTCGCCTGAGCTTTTCGTCATTGCAACGCACCAGCTCGTTCATATTCCAGATCAGATGCGTGACGAAGGGCCAATTCCCGATCTTTGGATGTTCGCTCCCGAGAGCTTCTTCGGCGAGCTGAGACGGATCATCAGGACTCGCTCGCACCCCGTCGCCAGCATGATGAAAGGGGTGGAGTTGAAACGCATGGTAAGTCTGGTACGCGGCTTATACCACTTGATACAGGCGAGTGGTTCGCCACCAACCATTAGCCAACCACGTAGCGAGAACACCGTGTCCCTGATGTTGGCGACCGGCAACGAGAGGAAGGGCAAGCTTCTCTATTCGACGCCAGGTACGGTCCAGACTTTAGTGAAGATCGTCCAGTTTTGGTCCAGGCGCTTGGAACCGTATTAGAAACGTAGATCCAACCCATTGGAACCTGCTTGGAATATTAATTAGACAAAGCCCAAGCCAAGAGGGCTCGTTCCATCCACATCATTCCGAGCCCCCGGAACCTTGGTTCCGGGTACATTCCCGGCTTTTGGAATTGTTTCGTCAAAAGCAGGCATTGTTTAACACATTTCCTTTTCGCTGTGCGTAGATGATAAGAAGGAGATACAAGCTTGGCTGGCTACAAACGTGGAGTGGTACGGGAACATTGTCAGAGAATTTCACCGTGCTGAAGACCATTACACGAGGTATTCGTGTTTGCTTGACCGAAGCTTTTTTGACTTTCAATACTCAGTTTAGTGGTGTTCCCCTCGCCCGGAAGCTACGTCCGAGCGCCCGGAACACTAACTCCCCGCATTTGGACCATGCAGGAACATTAGACAAAACCGACGTCGCTTGGCGGCTCGTCGCGGCACGGGCAGAGGCCCAGGTCAAATCTCGATGAGGCCGACTTTTCTTCAACCTGAAACCTGGCGCAAGAGTCCCGTCACAGGGGAAGTCATTCCGTTTACGGAGATGGAAAGGAGTTACGCCTTGGCACCACCGAGAAGGTGGACAGAGTATGCTTACGTCAAAGTTCGCAATTTTCATTACAGATCGCTGGAAAAGGACAGGAACAAGGCCACTTGTCATCGATATTTCAAGTCTGTCTTTAAAGTCTGGAATGTACAGAAGCAGCAAGTAGACGACCAGGACAGGTGAGACATGCTAACTATACATGTTCCAGACGTCTGTTTTAGAGTGGAGTAATGGTTCCGGGCGTTTGGACCATGGTAAAGCTACGGTTCACGAATCCTGTTTAAATTTAACAATCTGATGCATATGTTCCGGGCGCCCGGAACGTTGGCACCACACGGTTCCAAACGCCCGGACTAAAGCGTCCCTGTAGATCTCGATTTGCAGGTGTTCATGATTCTTTCACTTCTGATGGCAGGTATGGCGAAATTCTGAAGATCGTCAAGCTTGTTGTGCACACTGACACGTATATTCTGGTGAAGTGTAGATGGTTTCCCCTCGAAGCCGCTCTTTCCGATCCGGTCACGCAAAACATCTACCTGCGCACCGATATGCCATGGGAGACCAAAGATGCATTCATCGAAGCGAAGGACATCAACAATCAAGTGGTCGTGGCGCCCATTCCATGGAAGCCTTTGCGGTTTTCACGGTATACCGGTAACACGGTTCCAATAAATACTCGACATCGGGCAGACGTGATTGCCGTCGTGCTTGACCGCTACGTCGATTTTGTCGGCGACATCGGCGATAGTAGTTCTGATGACGAAGATTAGCTAACTTGTTGCCTCGCTCGAGGCGGTAGTGTATCGGTTTCGTTGAGCACCACGTGCTGCCAAGCCAGAACCTACAAGTTGTAAATATACTGTAATATATAACACGCATTGTATAGATAATACTAACTTACCTGGAGTTCCAAAGGGGTTCCAACGGTTTGGATGCGGCTTGGAATCCGTCAAACGTAAGTTCCGAGGGGGGTCCAAACTATTGGACTAAGCCTGGACCCTATATGATATCACTTCCAAAGGTGTTCCAAAGGCTTGGACGGTCTTTAACTGTACGTAGCGAGAATGATCGGGTCCAGAGAATTGTCAGTCTATATATCAAGCATTTGTTCAGAGCGTTCCACTCTCAGATCGGGATGTTCCAAGGGCTTGGAATTTCCGAACACGCTCCCGTGTTGCCCAGAGACTGGACCTATGGGGTTCCAAAGGCTTGGAACCTTCCAGTTTCAGACTTCAAATCTCAGACCCAGAGAGCTCCAAGGGCTTGCAATCTTCAAACCCACGCTCGTGCTGCGCAATGAGCGGTCCTATGGGGTTCCAAGCCGTGGAGTCTCCGGGTTCGAGCTTCATTCCTCGTACTAGCAAGGTCCAAGGGCTTGGAAACTTTTGAAACCCACGCCCGTGCTGCGCAATGAGCGGTCCTATGGGGTTCCAAGCCGTGGAGTCTCCGGGTTCGAGCTTCATTCCTCGTACTAGCAAGGTCCAAGGGCTTGGAATCTTTTGAAACCCACGCCCGTCCTGCGCAGAGACCGGTCCTATGGGGTTCCAAGCCGTTGAACCTCCGGGTACGAGCTTCATTCCTCGTACTAGCAAGTTCCCCTACAAAAACAGGAATTTGTTGGTAAGGCCATACCTAGGCGATACTAGGTACTGTACCAGGTATGGCCTAGTTAGGGCTGTCCTTTGTGTGTTCGAAAAAGTACGGGGTAAGTGGGGTTCAGGTTAGGCCGTACCTGGTATGGCCGAACCTTGGCAATACCATTGATGTATATTGTCTTGGCATGGCCCTACCTGGTATGGCCGTACCGGTCTCTGTGTACTTCATTAGTATGGCCATACCATAGTTTAATACCGGATATATATGGCCGTACCTGGCCCGTTAGTATTGCATTAATATAGCCATATTTTGATAAACATTGGCTTTGAAAGGCCCTACCTGTACCGTACCTAGTACGGCCATACTATTCAAAGGTATTGCCAAAGTATGGCCATACGGTGCATGGTATGTACTGTGTAGGTACGGCCATATCATAACCGTATTCTATGTAGTACGGGACAAGTTTCGCCATACGCATCGTTTAAGTACTGCATCGGTATGCCCGTATTAAAACGATATTTAATATTATATATTTCAGCGAGAGCGGGATTCGAACCAGCATTTTTCAGCACACGGGCTGCTTGAGCTACCATTGCTCCATCTCGCTTACAATTGTCATAAATTGCGTATGTAATCTTGCCAATATAATGAGTTAGTATGGCATCATGCTTTGACGCCGGAGCTGAAGGTTGCAAGCACTTCAATCGATATGCGCGGGATTCGTGTGTAATGTCCTTGTGTACTTCATATCGTTCAGTTCAGTACTTCATGTTTTTACATGAAGTACTGACTTTGAAGACTGTGCAAGTACACCGGTGACAACATGCCGCGCGTGTCACTGCGGCCCTGATCTGCAAGGCGGGCGGAGAAGTATCCGCAGATCAGCGGATCCATGCTGTCTACCAAGTATGGGCGGGGTATGGCCATACTTACCGAGGACTTTTGCACTTTAACCTAATTTTGCGCGTTGACCATCTTCATGCTTCTTGATATTCTGCAAACGATAACAATAAAGCCGCCGTCTTAGACTAGCTGTTTGTAAAGCAAAAGTCTTTGAAAACAGCTGGAAGAAATATGCGACAACATTACGAATATTTAAAGTGCGGCGGCCGTTCTGCGGACATTCAGCGCGGAGACTTACCTCAGATGCGTTGACCATCGGGATCGCTACTTCAGGAACTTGTTCAAACGTCTGTTGTGAACGCCGCAGTCCAGCTTCTAAAAATAGCAGCAGCTAATATACGTTTGCTTGTTGAAGACGCTATGGTCGATGCTACTTCAAATCTGTAGCGCGAACACAACGAAATTAAAGGCGGCGTATTCAAATTCTTGGGAACAAACGCACTTGAAAGTAGAGGGTCAAGACTTGACCAAGTTAAAGTAACGCATACGTACCTGAAGGACCGGAACCGCAGTGTTTCCATCAATTTCAACTCGGTCAGATATGCAGGAGCCGCAATCTCGCTCTCCTTAAAGAAATTAGTCACGCAGATTTCAATCTTCGACGGAGTTGCGGGTTTTCATCAGGCACGTACTCCTTAAACTTAAACTGCGCAGTACACTGCCAAAAAATACACGTGCCTACGGTGCAAGCGGCACCTGCTGTGACGCTTGCGTTTTGAAAGTGTTGGTGTAGACCGCAACGGCACTGACGCTTTAGAGTCAAGAGTGCTCAACGGGGAGGGCTCGTCTACAGTCAATTGTCTATTCTGTATTCAAATTGCGCGATCGATGAAATCGGGTATCGATCTCGATTCTGACGGATACAACGATACAGTGCCACACGATTTTGACGCAGGTCACCCGCACGATGCGTAATGATCTCGATCGAAGAATCGACTGCAGTATCGATGACTCGAGCAGTCGATTTCAACTAGCACCTGTGAAAAGATTTTTTTCCGGTGATTCAAAAAAGAAATCCCCGTTGTACGTGTGTGGGGGTTTTTTGCACTACGAGCATAATTTTGGATTTTTGAGAAGTTCGACATATTTCACTGTAAATGCCCCATCTTTGCACCGAATTTTGTTTTTGGGAGTTTTTTCCGGTTTTTCAGGAAAACTGGCATTTTTTTCCGAACCCACGAAGGACAGCCCCACTTACCCCATACTTGTTCGTCCTTTTCGTACCTCAGCCCCACTTACCCCGTACTTGTTCGTCCTTTTCGTACCTTGGCCCCACTTACCCCGTGCTTTTTCGAACACAAAATGACAGCCCTGCCTAGCCACAACCTAGCCCATACCCCAGATTCAACTCCACCATGTCTCAGCCACACTTACCCCGTACTTTTTCGAACACAAAAGGACAGCCCTGCGCAGGTCATACCCCAAAAAGGACAGCCCTACCTAGGCCATACCCCAAAAAGGACGGCCCTAACTGGCATGGTGGTACCTATTTTTGGTATGGCCGTATTGTTCAACGTACCTTGATGAAGTATGGCCAAGGTACAATTTTAAGTATGGCCGTGCCAGTTTAGGTATGGCCGTATTGGTCAACGTACCTTGGCCATACTTCATGATTAGGTATGGCCGTACCTTTTCGACCAACACCATACCCGAGTTTGCACTTCCAAAACGTGACTTGGAGCGATGGGATACGCGTTGCAGGCATCGAATGGCCAACCGTGGGCAACGGTTAACACAGGGTGGGATACCGGCAGCAGCAAAGTCCCAAAACTATGCAAAAAAAGCAGCTCTCGCACTCCGGCCAAATAAAAAGGCGCATGGTGGTGGAGGTGGAGGTGAAGGTGAAGGTAAAGTTGAAGGTGAAGGTGAAGGATATGATGCCGACGATGACGATGGCGAAGCGCAAGATCCAAAGAAACCTCGGATTTCCGACTGGGAACATGAGTTTTGGGGAGGTATGGACGGAAGTGAGGCGGAAGCGTTGGCGCGGGCCAACGGGGGGAGCTTGAACGACTTCGCTTCCACGTCCCGTGATATATACCCTCAGCCCCTCTGCGACCCGGGCGAGGCCTCCGAGGTCAGGGTCGGCATGAACATCAGGTGACCTCCCGAGCCGAGTGCGTGTATGCATTCGGTGATGTAGTGCATCATACGTGCCACCGTATCTTGGCAATACAGTACACACTTTTCGGTAGGTTGTCCCATGCCACAACCGTCCCATGTCAGGGTATGGTAATAGTACGTGCAGACTTTCGCACACTCGGATGGAATGTCTTAGAAATCATTGGTAGATGCAAACTTGTGCGCCGGAGGCCCTGTCCAAATTTTGAGTTTGCATGGCGATATTATTAGGTACCTAGGTCCTCGGTTGTATTCAGTGATGTGCATACCACCGTGCGTACCCCGACCGTACGCACTGTAGGTATTTGGTAGGCAGGACCGTACCAAGGTCGTACCACGTTAGGGTGCGGGTGGTGGTACGGGAGGACATGTTGATGACAGTACTTTGGTGTTTGCAGGGATTCGGACCCCGGCGGGGGTCATCGAATGGCGAATCAAAGGCCTTTGCCAGTCAACGACTACGGTCATGTGACGGGGGCTAAGTATGAAGACATTCTGCGGGTTTGGTGTGATGGTGAATTCGGCAAAGGCGATAAGCAATTAGAAATGGTTATGACGACCCTTGCGCAAGGAACCGTGGATAAAGAGATCAAAAATGCAACGGCCTCTTGTGACCTTGTGAATTTTTGTACATATGAATCAACAGCTTTCCGGTAATAACGTTTCAATATATCTCGTTATTTGCAAGGATAAATAATATGGCCGTACCCAGGCGGTGTCACTGGTATATATGGTGCAGGTATGGTCCTAGTATGGGGTAGGGAGTATGGCCTTACCTGCACGATACCTGCGCCATACCCCTGGCATGGCGCAGGTATGATCCTAGTATGGGGTAAAAAGTAAGGCCTTACCTGTACCATACCTGCCCCATACCCCTGGCATGGCGCAGGTATGGTGCCGGTATGGTCCTAGTATGGGGTTAAAGGTAAGGCCATACACCATACCCCTAGTATGGTGTTGGTATGGTCATACTCGTAATAGTTAGTGCGGCCATCCCAGCACAATACCTTTCGGTATGGTCTTGGTATGGCCATACCCGTATGCCCTACTAGGGCAGTACCTTGACGTATGTGCACCAGGTATGGCCGTACTTCAACTCAGGTATTGCCAGGTATGGCCCTGATAAGGAAATTCGCCACTTTCAATTCCAAATCCTGGAAACGTGAAAGGTATTTTCACCTCCAAACTCGACCTATATGTCTTAGAATTTCGTCCTTTATGCATACATGCAATGAAACATGTCGAATGAACACTTTCATGTTCACGGTTTTGGCCCATTTTGGCCAATGCACAATTGTACGGGTATAGTATGGCCGTACTATACTCAGGTATGGCCATAGGTAGGGCCAAGGTACGGGGTCCTGTTTTTTGTAGGGTTCCAAGGGCTTGGAACCAATTGAAATCCACGCCCGTCCTGCGCAGAGACCGGTCCAATGGGGTTCCAAGCCGCCGAACCTCCGATTTCAGACTGCCGACCTCAGACTGGAAAGTTCCAAGGGCTTGGAATTGTCCAAAACAAGTTCCAAACCGTCGGAACCAGCTTGGAACGACGACTTCGATCCTACGTAATCCGAGGGCACATGTCCAACGGCTTGGAATCGACTAGGACCCATTGGACTAACAAATTTAGGTCCAGCCCCTTGGAACCCCATAGGACCGTCGGCTTGGAACCCCATAGGACCCCTAGGAAAAACCCATAAGCTTCACCTTACAATTCCTGACGGGTTCCAGAGGCTTGGAATTTTAACAAATATTTTCAGGACGATTCCGGGCGCCCGGAATGGTGCCGTCCAAGCCTTTGGAATGTTCCCTATTTTGTAGGGATATACACATATACTAGCTGTTAAAAAAAAAGGTTCTCACATATAAAGACAAAAAATAAAATTCTCGGAAAACTAAAAATATTTGCATCAAGTGCTGACGATACGTTTCTACACTGTTCAGGCTCTAAGACTGCTATAGTGGTAAAGTAAGATATCATTAGCTAATGATACCTTTTCACACTATTCAGGCTGTAAGACTGCTACAGTGGAAAAAAACGGTATCATTGGCCAACGATACCTCTGCACACTGGTCAGGGCTGCAGGACTGCTACAGTAGGGGAGACAGGTATCATTGGCCAATGATACCTTTCCGCACTGCTGAAGGCTGCAGGACTGCTACAGTGGGAACGCATAATATCATTGGCCAATGAAACCTTTGCACACTGCTCAGGACTGCAGGACTGCTACCGTGGGAACGAAAGGTATCATTGGCCAATGATACCTACCCGAACGGCTAGGACTGCTACCGTGGAACCGTGAAGTGTCACTGGCCAATGAAACCTTTGCACACTGCTCGGGACTGCAGGACTGCTACCGTGGAAACGAAAGGTATCATTGGCCAATGATACTTTCACGACCGGCTAGGTTTGCTACCGTGGAACCGTAAAGTATCATTGGCCAATGCTACCTCTACACACTGCTCAGGGCTACTACGAGCTTACCTCTTTTTGCTTTAAGAAATACTTGAATTCGAACGCGTCGGTCGTTCTGGTCCCGGACTTCAAAAGGTTACGAATGAGAAACTCTTTACGGTCTTTCTGCGACATACTGTATATAAACTGACGCAGCTCCAGAATATCCGATTGAGAAAACGCGAGACAGCAAAAAGTCTTGCAATTACAGTTTCCACGCGCTGTAAGTCAGCTGTTGTAAGTCGACGTTCTTTGATCGGAATACACGCTATCTCCTTTTTCGAACGAATAGCAGACTCGTAAGGTTTGCGTTCTTTCTTTCCCATGTTATTGGTTCGTCCGTTCAAAGTATCAAGCGCGCACTCGTCAATTAGAGCCGCATCGGAAAACTCGGCGTCTAATCGTGCCTGAATACCATTGAAGTCTATATCTTGCAGAGTGCGAGTAGAAGACTGCTGCGATGAGACCGTGCTTGCTCGATTAGAGCTCGGAATCAGAGCGAGCGTGGTTTCTTTCGAAACGCTTTGAATTGAACTTTTTGCGGACAAAAAAGCTGGTACGACCTCAATTGTTTCAAGAATTTCAAAGTCAGAGTCTGCGTCGGAACAAGAATCTAAAGAAATATCACACACGTCGTCAAAAGTAACAGCAAACATATTTCAGTCCAAATATTGTATCATTGTCTTATGAAGTGTGTTTTCAGAAACAGAAAATGATTTTGAACTCTGAAACCAAACGGCTTTAAAAGGTCAGTCCTCAGTCAAAGTCGAAAAATCGCGGATCGATTTACGATCAAATCGACTGATGTCGTATTATCAAATCGCGATCTCGTGAAATCACAAATTTAAATTTGCGCGAATGACAGATTGTACATGGTCACATCAAAATCAGCGGAGTGACTAAACTACTTCAAGCCGTTTTTTCCTAAAGAAATCACTTTGTTGACTTTTCACTTTGCAAGCACCAGCTCTTCTAATTCCCGTCGTTTTTTCACGTACTAAAAAATAAAAATGGCTTCCACCAGACGCTGGACTACGATGTTGAAGAACGATACTCTCATGGACTATACAGTCGAGCGATGGACGATTAGCAGCAAGAATAGACAAATAGACGCGTCCAACAGTCTAATCCTCACTTTTTTTGCGGACGACCCAAACAGCGATGAGCCGGACACGGTAGTAGAACTACCGAATTTTCTTAGTAAAAACGCAGGCAACAAAGATCTTTTTGTGGCAATGAACTTCCCATCGACTCCAGAAGGCGAGATATATATTCTCGGCTCGCGCAGAGTTCAAACCGAACTCTTGGCGATGACGCCTTTTAAAGTGTCCACCGCGCTGTTTGACAAAGGGAGGGCAATGCCCATTGGCTCCAACCGCGAGGCTCATTACGACAACGTCGTCAGCAAAGGAAGGGATCAGAATATTACAAGCGACAAAATACTCTGGAGTTTCATCAACCACTGCTGGAGATATTCATTAGAGCCAGTGTTCTGGGCCATGAAGAGACCAGCAGAAAGATCGGCGCGGGCTGATTTGGAGCTTCCGGAGACTCAATTAGAGTTTCTTGAAACTGGCAACGATGGCCAGGTATGCTGTTTTTTAAACCCTAACACGTGCTGAGAGTACGGTCACATTGGAAACGCCTTGCCTAGCAACCTATATTGACTAGGGCCGCCGGAGGCTCTGGCCAAATTTTCACGCAAAACCTGTTTGTCTTTGAATATTTAGCTAATGATACGGTTTCCCCTAGTTAGTCCTTTAGCTAATGATACATTTTTCGTGGTTCGACCGGCCTGGAGGTCCAAACGGGACGAAACCGTATCATTAGCTAATGATACGGGTTTTCCCTAGTTCGACCTCCAGGACGGTCGAACCAGGTTTTTTTTGCAGTTTTTGCCGGTTCGACCGGCCTGGAGTTCGAACCAGGCAAAAGCCGTATCATTAGCTAATGATACGGTTTCGTCCGGTACGACCGGCCTTGAGTTCGAACTAGGCAAAAACTGTATCATTAGCTAATGATACAATGTTTGCCGGTCCGACAGGCCTGGAGGTTGAACTAGGTAAAAACCGTATCATTAGCTAATGATACAATATCTGCCGGTCCGACCGGCCTGGAGGTTGAACTAGGCAAAAACCGTATCATTAGCTAATGATAATATTTGTTGTATTTTTTTTTCTTGGATGCTGAGATTGGTTTTTGGAGAATTTTTGCAGGGACGTAGCGATTTTGAAAGGGAAGTCGACGACGCTATGCTCGCTGCTGGCGGTTCCCTTGCTGGTACCGGCGCTGGTGCTGGTGTGAACATGTCGGCTGTTAGGACACCTGTGGAGGCTCGTCAACAGGCAGAGCAACACGTTCACGGCTGGCATGCTAGGTTGAAGGTCGAGCACAAGAAAATGAACAAAACCGAGAAATCCGAGCTTTGCCGGCTGATCGAGCACGAGGAGCACCGTTGGCCGGCGCCAATGGAGACTGACGAGGACTCGGCGAAGTACGGGTCGTCCTTCAAATGCCCGATTATGTCCTGTTATCACGCGCGGGGGTACGAGCAGTGCCGTGAGCAAGAACGGGGTTGGGTGAACGAGCTGAAGTCGCAGTTCAAAAGGAATCCGTGGTCGCTCAAGAACGCAGGCTTGGTGAACGTCGACGGTGTGGAGAAACGAGGAGACTTCATCTTCTCCAAGTGGATGGAGGGGAAGGCCTACAAGAACAAGGTTTTCGGTCACCAGCATTCCTACCAGGCAACTCTGGAATGCCACGAGGAGGACCCCGAGGAGATAGCGTTTCAGTCTTTCGAAACAAAGATTTATATCGGTCTCACCCCCGATATGGTCCGCTTTTTCGGGGAGCATCAAAACACGGTGGACATGGCGGTGAAAGGCCGCACGAACACCGATTTGATCAAGGGCATTCGTACAACGCTGCAAGAGAAGCACGGCGTTCTCTACCAGCTGTACAAGGATTCCTTGGTGCAGGAGTTCATCGACATCAAACCGGGTACCGACGAGACGCACGGCCACTGGTTGTCGACGGGACTCGTTGCCAACATGGCGAAGTACGAGGGACATCTTGGGTTCACTATGCCGGACGTCCTTAAGTTCCCTCGCGGGTTCTCCACTCACGACGAGGTGAAGGACGAGGACATCCTTAACGAGAAAGCAATCGCCGACCACATGCAGGATGTAGAAGATTGGTGGCCTGTCATGGAGCATCTTGATGCTAAAGCCCAGTTGGCGGTGAAGACCAAGGCGTTCTCGAAGCACCAGGTCGCCACTGATTTCCATAACAAGTACGCTTCGCAGTGGCACATTGCGATTTTCAGACAGAAGACGTACGACCCGTGCGTTAAAATCATGACCGCGTACGCGAACTCGGAGCTGTCGCGAACACGTGCACAGTATGGAATAACAATACCCAGCGAGCTAGAGCGATACCAGCGCAACCGAAGTGCCGAGATACGTGTACACGAGTGGCTACTGAGCGGTTCAGTGAACAGGCGCACGTCACAGACTGCCACGATAAGACAGCTTCCTATTTTCGAAAAAGTTTTTTATGTTATGCAGAGTTGTCACCTCAGTACAAGCCCGAAATTCCTAACATGAAAAGACTGACCCGAATCGTCAGTTCTGACACGCCAGTTGAAGCGCACGCGTTAAAATACCACAAATATATTGTCCGAGCTGTTACCGATGTTAGAGTTTACTACTGTTTTCGCGGTCTGAGCACGAGCCTGTGCTGCTGCGAAGGCAAACCAAAAATGAGTCAACTGAACTTCCAGCCGCTCGCCGACAGTCTATCACAAAAAACGGTTAGCCTCCAGCTTCCGTACACCACAGCTTGACCCAGCAGGTCACGTCTTGTCACATTTCTCTGGTTACACTCCACAGTGTCACCTGTCGGCTCGAGTGTCTCCTGCCACCGTCTTGGTTGCAGAGCCACCACTATACTGCTGCTCGTGGTTGTCACTTAGCCTTCACAACGTTGCTGACGTGCCACGTCACGCAAGCGTTTGTGACAGCTGTCGCGAACACGTGCACAGTATGGAATAACAATACCCAGCGAGCTAGAGCGATACCAGCGCAACCGAAGTGCCGAGATACGTGTACACGAGTGGCTACTGAGCGGTTCAGTGAACAGGCGCACGTCACAGACTGCCACGATAAGACAGCTTCCTATTTTCGAAAAAGTTTTTTATGTTATGCAGAGTTGTCACCTCAGTACAAGCCCGAAGTTCCTAACATCCCCCCTCTGTAGCTTCAGCAATGACAGCACAGATTCAACCAATGAGGGCTGCAGTTACGTCACGTCCTCGGAGCTGATGCCATCTGGCGCGAACTTGCCCACACTGAAGGTGAACATTCCCACTCCACTCAACTCTCCAGTCCTCAACATTCTGGCGCGCAGCAAAGGGTTCTTGAAGACCAAGACCCACATACATCGTCGTCCGATAGGTCCATGCTCCAAATGCCCCAGCACGTGAAGTCTCCCAGCGTGGCACAGTTCTCGAAAGTAGCGTGCTCGGCTCTCTGTCATGTCGGTCATGTAGTGCGATGGCACATGCACACATGCCACCACACGGCTTGCAGCAACTGCAAGTGGCAGCGCAATGTCCAGTACTGCGAACCATGGTGACGTGACGATAGCATCACACACCCCGTACTTCTCCTTCCATCTCCGATAGTTACCTGGCTGCAGAGCGTTCATGGCCTCCGGCCATTTCAGCTGCGGGTTCCAGTCATTGTTCATGATGTGCAGGTGATCCCAGTGGTCCTTCAGTACACTGCCGATCACTCCAGTTCCAGCCCAGGGATCCCACACCCGAGTCACCCGACTCCAGTCGACTTCCTTGGCAAGCCGATTTACCTCCTTCGGCACCGTCATCACTAGTTCCAAGCCCCAGTGTAGCATGCTGGCGTTCTTGACTTGCACCCTTGTCATCTTCGGCACATCTCCCCTCTTCTCAACCTCGTCCTGCTGCATCGCTGGCACCACGCCTGCTCCCTTCAGCATCCTTGCCCTGCCCTGCTGCTCAGCGCACTTCCTGCTCAAGATGGTCCTGTGGCCTTCGTGCTACTGCCCCGGCATCAGCCTCTGTACCATCTCTGTGAGCACCTCCTGGCTACCCCAATCAATGCGATCAGGCCAGTCACCCATGCTGCCTTCACTCTTGCCGACCTCTTCCCTCGACAAAGCTTGCCAGGGCTTCACGGCGCCTCCACACAATGCGCGCTTCGGCCCAACGTCGAACTCGAGCAACTTCATTCCTTTCCCCAGTGCCTCCTTAAGCTTGCCTTCTGCCTGAAGCTTGGTGTCCACATGCTCTCTCCCAACTTGCAACTCCGATTTGGCGACATGCTGAGTGTACCGATTGGATCCTGAGACCCACTCTGCTGCACTAGCTTGCTCCGGCTGTTGTGCTGTCCCCCCAGCACTGACCCAGTCTCCCTCCTCAGACTCCCAAGCTGGTGAGTCACACGTCTCCTCAGCCTGGTGCTGCTCCTTGCTGTAAGGCAAGCCCAACCTGCTGGCTTCTGCAACCGCGTACAGCAACTCCACTGCTCGGCGATCCATTGCCAAGCCCAACACCCTCGCCAGCTTTCCGTCGTCCAGCTTGTCAGCTGAGCGCAGCTCCGTGACAGAGTAGCCCATGGCGTGTGCTTTCTCGTCGAGGTTGGGCTCCCGGCACTTGGGCAGCTCCTTGCTCTCCACACTCCTGACCAATGACCCCATGCGAGGCTCTCGGAAAGCGAATGAGTTTTGCGTGGCCATGATTGTCGGAAGAGCGCGCATGGATTCTCCCTTGATGTTCGCGACATGAAAAGGCGCCTCGTCAGTGGTGACCACCTCCCTGGGCTGCCACCCGTCCTCCAGGATGTCAGTCACGTAGCGCTGTGGCCTCTCCACCCGTGCCATTACTGAATCGAACTGGTTGTTCTGAAACAAGTTGCTCCAGAAGGCTCGGAGCCGATGTGCATACGAGCCAGCCTGAGCGGCATCAAATGACACTGGCTGCCCCACGAACTCCATGATGTGGGGAAAGACCTCCTCCCTCATCCTCGTCCCTGGTCGATGTGCTAGAGGTGAGACGTTCTCCAGTATGTATCCTGGAGGCCTCTGTGGCTGCAGCTGCTGCAGTGCTGACAATGCCCTGACAGCGTGATAGAACAAGCGGCGGTGCCTGCCCTCCAAGCCAGCCTGATTTCCTGCCGGAGACAAGTCTTGGCAAGGATATCCACAGACCATGATCCACCTCTCCCCAGCAAGTGCCCCAGCGTCAATGAAATGCTGCACCGTGATCTGCTCCAGGTCAGCTGGCAGTTGCTCCAGCTTGATGGCAGATGCGGGGAAGAGCTCTGGATAGCGCCTGCTAAGCGCAAAGCAGCGAGCTCTGGCCACCGCCCGTGCTGCAGGTGAGATGTCCTGGTACAAGTATTTATTCACCCTGACACCGTTGCGCAAGAGCATTTCCAGCCCTGCACACAACCCACCACACGGCTCGTAGCAGGTAACTCCTTCCTCCCTGGCTTCGCGAAAGAATGACTTGGCCACCACCCTGGTGTCAATCCTCTTGGGCTTCTTCAGGTTGCCGTGCTCCATCTCCTCGTCATGGTATACCGCTGGAGAGCCCTCTCCCTGCATCCCCGTTGTGGGTTTCACCTGACTGAGTGCTCTCCAGGCTGCATACTGCAGCCTGCCAGTGTCACCGTACGAGTCCGGAAGGTCAGTGTCGAACAAGGTCCCCACGTTGCACTCCAGCTCTTCTCGGTGGTGAACGTCAAACAGCCGGTGCATTGGGCCCGTGCCCAACTGCTCCCGTACTTGCAACAGGCAGTAGTTTGCAATCTGCAGCTCCGGGTCTATCTCGTCACCAATAGGTGGGTCTTCAGTCAGTAGCTTGCACCAGGAGTCACAGAAGCCCCTCTCGTTGCGCTCGAGGTAGCTGGCCTCCATGGGCTCTCCATGAGAGCGCTCCAGCCTGGCGCCTGTCTCATCCTCAGTCGACGGCAGCGGGTACCGTGACGGCACGTCAGCGTTCTCGTTCTGAGGCCCAGGTCGATACCGGACCGTGAAGTCGAACTCCTGAAGGCTGATGGCCCATCTGAGGTGCTGGCCCTGAAGGTCCGTCTTCTCCATGAGTGTGGTGAGTGGCGAGTGGTCAGTAACCAGCGTGAAGTGCACCCCGTGCAGGTACTGCCTCATCGTGCGCACCGCCCACACCACTGCCAGCATCTCACCTTGGTAGCTAGCGTACTGCCTCTCAGTCTTCCCCAAGGATCGGCTGATGGCAACACAGATATGTTCAACACCGTCTTCGTCCTTCTGCCCGAGCACCGCGCCGATCCCGTACTTGCTCCAGTCAGTGTACAGGATGATGGGCTTGTCGTAGTCTATGGGCCTCAGACATCTCCCCGAGCAGAGAGCATCTTTTAGCTTCTGCAGCGACTCGTCCTGCTCAGTGCCCCAAGCTGCCTTGATGTCCGTGACCTCTTTCCTCAGCAGGTCGTTGAGAGGCCTAGCCAGCTCCGAGTAGTTGGGGCCTCCAACCTCCCCCACCAAGCCTTTGTAGTAGTTCATGAGTCCCAAGATGGAGCGCAGACCCGTCTTGTCTTCCGGCTTCGGCAGCTCCATGATCGCCTTGGACTTTGCTTCCTGCGCCCCGATGGTGTTGTGACCGATTCTGTACCCGAGGAAGTCCACGGTGGCTGCGCCGAAGGTAGACTTCCCTGAGTGCAGCCTGATCCCTGCATCCCCAAGTGTACGGAGCACCTCCTCGACGTCCTTGATGTGCTGTTCGGCGGTGTCCGAGTACACCACCACATGATCAACATAGCACACCGTGCAATGCTGAAGCATCCTGAGCTCGTAGTCCATGATCCTGACGAAGGCTGCCGTTGCCCCCGCTGCCCCGAATGGCATGGAGGTGTACCGATAGAGCTGGTTACCCCACCAGAAGGCCGTCTTGTCCCGGTCCTCACCGGTGGTCATGGGAATCTGGTGGAAGGCTTTGGTGGCGTCAAGGGTGGTCTTGAACTTGGCCTTGGCTACCTTCTGGTACAGCTCCTCCGGCCGGTGCGGAACCGTCTTGTCTTTGCGAGACAGACGGTTGCACCGTCGGAGGTCCACACAGAATCTCGTGGATGTCCACAAGCCAGTCGTGTGGTCCTTCTTACCCGCCACCACAACGTTGCTGGCGTGCTTGCAGTGTATCGAAGCGGGTTCAATGAAGCCGTACTCCAACAACTCTCTGCAGTGTATGTTGATGATCTCCGTCTCCCCCGGGCTGTACTTCCTGGGCCTCTCGTAAGCGACCTTGCCCTCGTCCTCGAAAGGGATGGAGAACGTGCCGTGCTCCGCGCCGCCATGGTAGCCCTTGAGGTCCTGAGGCTTGTTGGCGAAGCAGTAACTGCACCTCCGGATGACGTCGCGCATCTGGTCCCAGTTCTCGTCGGTGAAGTCCGGGTGCCCACCAAACGTGGCGTTCAGCTCGGTGTCTAGCCATGCAGCTTCGTCCTTGGTCACGGAAGTCTTCCCCCCAGGCTGTAGGTCCTCAATCACCGTGTACGGCAGCACCTCCTGCTCAGCCATTGAGCATTCCCAACCGGTGTCCCACTGTGCGGAAGACCGATGCACGTCCCAAGTCACCGCGTGAGACTGCTGCTGCGAATGTGTGCCACCAAGTCCACCACCGCCGGGTGCGCCCTGGAACATGCACGCCATGGCCAACCACAACATGCCAAGCAGCAAAGCGAAAAACCGAAAAAATCTTGTTAGTCCGCTCCTTGGGGCTGGTGGATGAGCCGCCGTTATGCACGTCAACAACTTCCACCCCCCGTGCAGTAGGCGGAGCTTTCCACCAGCTGCAAAGAATACCACCAGAATGGTCGTCATGACGACGTACAGTGTCTGTGCGGCCCGATAGTGCCTGACCAAGTTCCCCACCTGTTGCAGCCGCTGGGCGAACCTTGGTCTGCGCATACGTCTTGGGGTTGTGCTCAGCTCAGCTCGACCGCGTGCTACCACGTTGTGGAGGGTGCTGACTGTCCGACTGAAGAAGCTTGCCTCCTCCCGAGTAGTTGTCACACCAGGCTCCACCGTGTTGCCTGAGGTTTGCCCGTTGGTGGCCTCGCCCATTCATAGCAGCTTGCAGTAGATTGCAGCTGTCCTCAAATACCGAACTTCCGAATATAGTGCGAATAACAGAGAGAATGTCGTGCTGTATGGTTGCCACCAGTAGCCAGCTAGCGCCACCATCACCCGCAGAATGAGGGCGCTCACCGTGCCCTGAATGGCGTGGTGGCCACCCATTACTCTCCATATGGCGCACAGGACCAGCATGATGCCATCTGCCAGTGCCTGTGCGTGTGTTGTCGACGACCTCGTGCCGGTGCTGTCCCACACCATCCTCGTCACTGTCCTCTGGCACGTGTTCAGGAACCATCTATGTGTGAGCGCTGCCAGGTACCACAGAGAATGCCTGAGTAGCTCACCCAAGGCCCATGCTGGCATCAGCATGTGGCGTCCCAGGGATGGTGAGATTATCACCGTTAGCGCCGCCAGCAGCAATGTCACCACGCACCCCCACCTCAGCTGTCCATGCTGAACAGCTGACCCACCTGGCTCCAGGCCAGGGCAGCTTACTGGTCTGAGCCTCCGGGCGCTGCGTTCCGTTGGCTCTTCTGAAAATCCTTATTCCTTCTCCCCGTGTTAACCACCACTGAGCGGGGCTGCGCCTTCTTTTTGCTTGCAGCCGGGGCTTGCTGGCCAGCTTGCTGCTTCCTGACGTCCTGTGCCGGGAACGACCGGGGACCGTCATCAGCATTGTCCTCCAGCTCGGGGTATGTGAAGCAGATGCTGGATTCCTCCACTTGCTGCTGCTGCTGCCCGAGCAACTCGGTGTTCTTCTCGCTCATCTCGTTAAGCTTCTCCAAAGCAGACTTGAGTTGCACCTCAAGTTTCGCGCGAACATAGTGTGCATCCAATGCATTCCTGCGGTGCCTGCTCTGGTCGTGCTCCAGGAGTGCGTTCTGCTTCGCGAGTGTGCACTTCTCCTCGACGGTCATCCTCAACGTCTCGTCGTGGGCTTGCACTTTTATTGCCATCGTCTCCTCGAGCTCCTTGGCTTTCAAATCAGCCACATCCAGGCGCTTTTGGAGTGTCTCCATGTAGCCGTCGCGCATCTCCTCGAGCATTTCCACCTTCTCCTCAGCTATCTCGGCCCTCTCCTCGAGCTCCTCCAGAAGTGCCAGCTTGTTGTCGGCAGGTGTCGACGGTTGGGTCTGGCTCTGCACTTCTGGCTCCTCGTGCATCAGCTGTGTGAAGAGGGAGAGTGGTTCTCGGTGAATGGTTGCGACCTCGAGTTGGCCTACCCAGCGAAGCGCATTGAACTTCCTGTCGTTCTCCAGGAGGTAATGGTCGTGGAAGGACAGGTCCACGGTACATTTCTGCTGGCGGCAGTACTCCTCGTCCTGGAAGATGTAGTATACGGCCTTATCCCCCTTCATCGAGCGCATCCTGAGGATGTGAATGGCGTGGCCAACCTTCCTGCAACCATCTGTGTAGATGTGTTCGGAGATGTCCTGCGCCACCTTCTCGCCATCCTGAATATCCTCGAAGTGCTGCTCGAGGGTGAGAAGCAGTCCCATATGGCCATGTTTTCTCGGTGGATCACTTCGGCCTCCCAGGCACAGGTAGCCGCTCAAGGAGTGGGCGACAGACCTGGTGTACCTCCTCTTCTCCTTGCCGTCCAAGAACATCTTTCCGACCCCCCGCTGTGTGTTTCCCTCACCAGTGAGAAACTTCAGGTTGCCATCAGTGGTTTTCCGATACCTGACCACAAACACCGTCTGTGCTGATTGGACTTGGAGCCAGCCCAGCTGCTGTCTCGTAGTCAGCCACTGGTTCCCTGCGTCCTCCTGGTCGTGGCCATTGCTGTTCTCCTGGCGATCCAGTGGGCTGTAGACGAGCTGTGCAGGCTCTCTCGGGTCGAACGGCTTGCTGGTGGTGGTCACGGTCTTAGGGACGAGATGTCGTACCAGCTGCTGCGTGTCCACCTGTTTCAGGCTGTCCCTCCACACCGTCATCATGGTGTCTGTGTCGTCTGCCTCCGAGTTTGTTGGTGCCTGAGAATCCACCACTTTGACGTCCTTGGCGTCCACCCGTGCCAACGTCTTCCGTTTCACAGACCTCGGTGGTGCCGAAGCTCTCCGTCCAGGGTAGCCAGCCAGCGCGGTCTGAGCTGCAGACTGGGAGTTGCAGGACTTCAGTATTGAAGAGCCAGCCCATATCCCATGGTACTCCTGTGCTGCGTGGTAGTTGTCAAACACCACCCCTGGGCCACCTTCTCCATCCGTGACAGGATAGAACTTGGGGCCACCCCTCGCCTTGTTGTTGCGGATGATGCGCTTGTTCGCCTTCTCATGCCCTTGCTCCACCTCCTTGTACTGCTCGTAGATGACTTGCCTGAGGAGGTCGAGGTCAACCTTCCTCAGCACCCTCAAGTGTTGGTACAACCAGCACCCTTCACCCTCGTAGAAGTGGGGCAGCTGAAGCTCTGCCTCCAGCTTGGCTGCAAAGCTGCTGTCGGCAGGTGAGTGGTTCAGAGTGGCCCGCGCAATCCTCAGGGCGTCATCTGCCGGCTTCGTCCTAACACAAAATCTGTGTGCCTTCTGGTCCCACATCAGTGTGCCAACTATGGGGCCAGAAGGGTAAACCATCCCCTCACTCAGTGCGCGCCGGAGCTCCGACAGCTTCCCATCTCCAGAGTAACGGAGTGCCTCGTCGTCGGGCTCAGTAACAAATTCACTGCCCATGTTGGGCACAATCGCGTGCCAAAACTTCATGGTGCGCTTGCTGAACGGGTCCCACTTCTGGTCCACCGAGGAGAAATCAGGCCACCTGAGCATGTTGTTGGAGACCACCTTCTCCTGCTGGCAGCGAGCAAACATGACCTTGGTCTCATCCTCGTCGATCGTCTCCATCACGTCACACAGCCTCTGGTACCCGTCCGGAGAGGTATACAACCTCTGATCCCTCCAAAAGCCACCCTCCTCATCGTCGTCACGACAGTCGATGTCACCCCAGGTGTGAGTCATGCTCCCCTTCCATGGGCTGCTCGCAGCAATCAGGAACTCCTCGTTCGATACCTCCAGCTGTGCCTCTGTCAAAGGTACACACCGTGTGTGTGGGAGAGAGTCCGGCGATTTGGTGTCCTCCTCCAGCAACTTCTGCGTGTAGTCATCGGCAAACAGTCCACCAACATGCCCTGCCGGCAACAGTTTGAAGGCGTACCGCTTCCTGCTGCCACTCAAGTCACTGCGGACGTTCTTCCGGAGGTACTTGTCGTCAGTAGGATCCACCATGACCTCCTCTGTCGAAGCGTCGTCACCCTCCACGAGTTCTGACGTGCTCGCCTGTGGGACAGCCGTGTTGTTCTTCGTCACCCTCTTGCCTTCGATGTGCCAGGGATTACGTTCCCCAACCCCAGCGTGTAACATGATTTCCTCCTGGCAGTCCAAGTCGATCTCCTCCTGGCAGTCGAAGTACTGCTCACCCTGCTCGACAGAGGCTTCGTAGTCCACCCACTCAGCCCTCTCCGCCGCGCAGCCGTGTTCCATGCCTCCCTTGTCGAAGATCTCAGACGCGAGGCACACCCTTGGATCAGCGTTGCGTCCCCTCCGATGGCCTTCTGGGACCTTGCACTCAATCAAGGGCAGCGTGACCTTCTCGTCCACCCCCAGCAACATTGCCGGTGCCTCCGACACTGCCAACCCCCCTGTAGAGGTCAATGGTCACCCTGAGAGCATTCTTCAAGGGTCCAGTGCCGATGATGAAGTCGTAGGTGGTGTCACTGTACGAGATGAAGGCGTGTAAACGGTGAAGGGTCATGTGCGGCGTGCCAGCCGCCAGAATGACGTCGACGTAGCAGTACTGCTTGAAGGCCGTCGACGTGCCATCGCACCTAGCCACCTTGGATCCTGCCTCCACCTCGTAGATTGCCAGCCCCAGCTCTTTCACCCTCTTGATGGCAATGATATTGCAGTTGGCGCCCGTGTCCATCAGGATGGCTTTGTACAGCATCAACCCCCCCTCCAGCGCCACCAGCGCCAGCCCCTCAGCGAGAGTCTGGTTGACCAGCTTGCACACCGGCTGCACCTGTGCCATCCCAGAGAGCATTTCCTCCGACAAACTGGCCTCCATGCGCTTCTTCAGCAGCTCGTAGGTGTGCGCCTGGATGCTGCCTGCCCGAATATCCCGGACATCCCCTGAAACATGGACACCGTAGCCACGGTTGACACATGCCGCTGCAGCGCGGTACAGGCTGTCCACCATTCCCTCTGCCATCTCCTCCAGGGGAACGTCATCGTCCTCCTCATCGTCGGAGCACAGGTCAGGAACCTCCTCGTCATAGCATCCCACCAAGTCGGCTTCCTTCACGGATTCCTCGTCGATGTCAAACTCGTGTAGCATGGCCGCATCGGCCACCCTCTTCACACAGAGCAACTGCTCGGCCTCGTCATCAGGCTCGTGCAGCGTGGCCACATCGGCCACAACCTTCTCAGTCACCAAATTCTCAGCCTCGTCGACAGCGAGCAGCGTCTGAATGTTATTCGGAAGGCTGACCATGCCCTTGATGGACAGGTGCGCGGTCAAATGGTTGAGCGTCTGCGCAGGGGATGTGGGAATGAAGGAGGTAGAGCTTCCTCTCCAGGAGGTCAGCTGCAGGCGCTCGTGGTACTCGTGCCTCTGCGTCGAACTCAGCTGGTGTTTTCACGGGAAAGCCCTGCATCGTCGGTGTGTTACCCAAAGCCACTGCCACTGCTGCGCAGTGCTCGACACCCTCCGCACAAGCCTTGGCCTCCATGTTCACGATGTGTGCTGCCTCACCACTGCCCAAGCCATCCAGACTCACACTGGAGCTCGCCTTCGGGCCAGCTACGTCATAGCAGACGTCCACACCAGTGATCTCAGCTGACAGACACTGTCTGGTCACCACCAAGTCCTCCGAGATGTCCTGGTCGAAGTACACTGGCCTCTCCGCCGCAAACGACCGTGTCTGGCACTCCAGGTCGCACTCGTCGTCTGAGAACGCCTGCGTGTGCACGCTGCCAGTGACACTGCCAGACACACTCCCCCCTGAGTGGCTGAGATGCGACTCCATGGCTTCGCGCTCCTCTGCCAGGTTGACTGCTCTCTTCGGCTCAGCCTCCTTCGCCTTCCCCGGAAGGTCCTTCACCAAGGCCTCCTTCTCAGCGTCAGGGATCTTCTTCCACTCGGCCACCGTTACCCCCTGCAGGTTCTTCGGGAAGCGGTACCTCATGTTGTAGAAGCGCATCAATGCGTTCTGCGCCTCATAGAACTTCGTGGACTTGATCCGTGAGAGGTGGAAGTCCTTGGGCACCGAAGCCGTAGGACTCCCCGTCCAGCAATCCGCCGGATTACTGGCATGCTGTCGGCCACCATAACAGGTAGGACAGTAGACGTTCGTGTTGGCGTTATTCTGTCCGCCCTTCGATGCAGTAGGTGGTGGCGTCTTGCTGTAGTCCTTCTGCCGTTCACCTGCAGCAGCCTCCCACTTATTCTTACCCGGTGTCGCTGGCTGCTTCTTCTTCTCCTCCGGGGCCTGCTCAGCTACCGACCCAGCACCAGCCTTGGCCAAGGCATGCTTCTTGATCTGGCTGTTCAAAAAGACCAGGTCTACACCGTGCTGCTTGGCCTCGAAGCACGCGTAAGGACTGGTCACCCTCCGACTGATGTCCTACCGGAACGTCAAGATCCACTGGGAGTTGTCGTTCATGAGGTTGTCTTGCACCTCGACGATCTCCTCCAAGTCCTTCCAGGTCACCGCCTTTGGAGGTGGATGCTGTGCCCGCAGCTGCTCCTTGACGGTCGTCCGATATACCTTGATCCGAAGGTTGTCCACGCACTCCTCGATGTGCTATGCTGCCGGATCATGTCCTTGGTGACGTCCTCCCGCCCAGTGTGCACCATGGTCTCCCTACGCTGGCAGGCCTTCATGTAGGTGAGCCCATCTTCGCCCGGAAGCTGTACTCTACTCGTCAGCAAGTCCTTCTTCTCCTTGTCCCCCTTGAGCATGAACTTCGCATCCAGCTCCGCCACAAAGAGTCTCAGTGCCCAGAAGTACATGCTCTCCTCCTTGCCGTCAGGACCCGTGAGCCCCTTGATAGAAGTGCCCTCCGTCTTGTACTCCTCGGACTCCTGACCGTCGTGATCACCGTCCTGGTAGGCCTTGGCCACTGTCCAGGTGGAGCCAGCTGCCCGCTCATGAAAAGGAGGCTTACCACAGGGAATCGACCCCTTCACAGGACCGTGCTTCTCCATGTTCTTCAGAATCCTCCACATGTTGCTGGCCACAACCCCGTCCTTCTCGTAGGCCTCCATTAACCAGCTAAAGGCAACCGTGGTGGTCAGTATACCGTCCTTGCCCTGCATCAGTGTGGGCAGCAAGTCCCAGATGGCCTGGTAGTCTGGCCACGAGTTCCTGATCCACGCCCTCTTGTCTGCCGATAAAGCTTGGCCCGTAAAGGACTTCAGCTTCGCCCTGACGGTGGCCTCGTGTGTTCGCCGCAATTCCTCCACCGCTCGAGCCAAGTTCTGGATGAACTCCGAACGATCCTCATCTTTGACCCCCGTGTAAGAAGTCAGGCATCTCTTCCAGCTGGAGCTAGAACTAGTCTCATATGTGTCAGACATCTCGCACTCCGCTTCCAGTAAAGCCGTCGCTACTGCTGACTCTGTCTCTGCCGCCGCTGCCGCAGCCGCCGCCTCTTCGGATTCTGCCAGTTCTTCGCCCGTAAGAGTCCCAGCTGAGAAGTGCTGGGTAACCCTCGCTTTCGTCTTTGATGACCGGATTTCCGTCTTGGCTGACCGTAAGTGTCAATTCTCAGGCCGCACTTGCTGTTTTACTGCTCACTCAGTGCAGAAGATGCCCCTGAGATTCGCTAGTTGTGCTGTGACATTGATCCGTTTCCCGATTAATTCACCTTCACGCAGTTTCCTTCAGCTCCAGTTCTCCTATCCGAGCCGCCCATTCCAGTGCAGAATATGCCCCTGGGTCCGGAACGCACTCCTCAAGAATCACGTCGTGTGAGAACTAGCCAGTGCAGAATATGCCCCTGGATCGGTTCCCTTCAGCTTTCAGGTCCACGATTCGGGTTCGTCGCACGAGTCACTTCTCGCTGCCGCACTGTACCACAATTGTACAAGCAAATGCTGGACCGAAAACAAACACTGACGTCAGTTCAGTAATTAAAGGTCCCCCACATGTCGCATTTTTGTTTTGAAAAGACTGACCCGAATCGTCAGTTCTGACACGCCAGTTGAAGCGCACGCGTTAAAATACCACAAATATATTGTCCGAGCTGTTACCGATGTTAGAGTTTACTACTGTTTTCGCGGTCTGAGCACGAGCCTGTGCTGCTGCGAAGGCAAAACAAAAATGAGTCAACTGAACTTCCAGCCGCTCGCCGACAGTCTATCACAAAAAACGGTTAGCCTCCAGCTTCCGTACACCACAGCTTGACCCAGCAGGTCACGTCTTGTCACATTTCTCTGGTTACACTCCACAGTGTCACCTGTCGTCTCGAGTGTCTCCTGCCACCGTCTTGGTTGCAGAGCCACCACTATACTGCTGCTCGTGGTTGTCACTTAGCCTTCAAAACGTTGCTGACGTGCCACGTCACGCAAGCGTTTGTGACAGAGCTGAAAGGCATGAACAAGATCAAGGAGACCTCCAAGTCCAAAGCCTCCAAGCGCAAATCCACCGCCTCCACAGCCGAGGCCGGACCCGCCAAGAAAAAGGGCTACAAAGGCGTGTCGAACCGTCAAATAGACACGGAGATGGTGGATCGAAGCAAGGCAGTGGCGGCGGACAAAGCGGGGGCCGGCATTCTTCAGGAGGAGGTGGCAGCCCGACAAGGCCCCCCCCCATGGCGATGACCTTCTGGATTGTCCTTCAAGGCTTTGCTGGGGACCTGGAGTACAACAAGGTCGACCAGTACCTGAACGAGATCTTGAACAAACAGATGACGCTCAATGAGGGTCAAGCCGTCATCTTACAGTTCAAGAAGGAGCGGCAGGTGCAGAAGTTCTTGGTGTCGGCGACGGGGGTGGAAACTTGGGAGGAGGTGAAGACTGCGCTCACTCCGTACTGGACCTCGCAAGAGAAAATTGAAGGACTTATCGGTTGCTTGTCGGTTCAGAAAGGGGGCGCACGTCGCGGTGCAGTGGCGGTCCCGTTGCAGATCATTCGATACGTCGAAAACGCCAAAGAGCACATTAATCAGTCGAGTCAGCCGGACAACCTGAGCCGATTGAACCTCCAGTCGGTCACCGTGAAGGTGGACAAAAAGCTGTCGTTGCCGGCACCGGTCGCGGGCGATGATGGAGCCCTTGCGCAACAAGATCTCTCGGAGGAGGAGCCCACTCACGAAAAGGTCACCATCAAGCCGCAGTGGAAGGTGGTGCAGGCTGACATCCTCGGGCGCGGCCTGAAGGGCATCCCCAAACTCAACTACACCGGTTGCATCTTGGATTGCGTGTACGGCATGGACAAGAAGAAGAGTCCAAAGGCGTTGACGAAGGAGGGGTTGCAGAAGTTCCTCGAAGACTTCAACTCCAAGACCACCGCCCCTGCGTGGTCTTCTCGACTTTTTGTGGATTCGCCCAGCAAAACGATTTCCTGGAGACCATAGATGGCTTCTGTTCGGGGCGTGCTGAGCGCTTTTTCTGGAAGAAGGAGAACTGCCACATGAACCCCAACAAGAAGGTTCGCTACAACAACGTCGAGGTGGGGGTGACAGGCTTCCACATGAAGGCAAAGGAGGCGGATTCGGAGATCGAGGCAGTGAGCCGCCCCAACTGGATGTGCGCCTTCGACCTCAGCAGTAAACAGGCGGAGAAGGTCACCCGGGCGAACTTGCTCCAGGGTTTCCCCGTCGTGCTGCAGTTTTACAAGCGCGACGGGAAAACGGTGAACCCGCACCAAAAGCCCCAGGCGCTCCTCCAGGAGTTGATCCAGACCCGCATGATGGGAGAGAACCCCACGGCGTGCGGTGACGACCTGCACCCAAAAAACTGGATCCTGGATGCTTGCTGCGGTTCGGGGTCGACAGCCATGGCGGCACTGCGTTGTGGCATGAACGTGATCGCCTTTGACAACGACCTGTACATGGTCTCCAGCACCACCATGCGCCTGAATAACTTCGAGCAGCAGCATGATGGCGCCACCGAGACGATCACCAACGCGCAGGCCGCTCAAGTGGAGGAAGAACCTGGTAGCTCAGAGGCCGCTCCGGTGCCAGAATAAAAATTGTAACATCTATGCCTCTGAACAGCAATAGTGATCAGTATGCCTCTACTCGATTTGACTTTTAGCTGTGTTTGTCGACCGCCATGACTGATAGTATCAGTTATGCATCGACCATATTAGATGTACACTACTCGCGTAAAAAGTTTAATGATGAATGACTCATACGTGTATGCATATTATGGTGTTTTTTTCGACGCATAATGTACTTGTCAAATGTGTCGCCTATATATATGCCTTATATCATCTTAAAACTCACTAAATCCGGATTTTTTTTGAAATTCCCAAATTCCAAAAAATGATACGTGATAATGTCATTTTCTGCGAATAGCGTGTTGGAGGTGTACGAAATGAACGCCGGTCCATTTGCTATTCCCCCACAACCCAAGCATTCCAAGACGCATCGAAGTCTAGAGGGAGCCCTGTCGTGGTTGGAGAGCATCCGGGCGACAAAGGATATGGGGGACGCGCACAAGAGGTTGTTGCGTACCTCGGCGGACGACAAGTACGCGAAAAGTTTACGAGCGCATGATGCCTTGAAGGCTTTTTAGACCAGGCTGCTGGCCACTCTGTCGGCTTGGCCTCGCGATGAAGGCCAGCCTGCAAACAGCCTAGAGTCTATTGTGTCCAGGCTCACCATTCTCATCCGAGAGACCACGGCGCACTCGATCGAACCACATGTGCGCGTAGTATGCCTGTAACACGCACGTATGGTGCTATGTGAATGGTATGTACGTGATATGCGCATGCTATCAGCGTGGTACACTGTTTTGGGGTTCGTAACACGTGTTCCTGCGTGGCAATTTTACAGGATATGGAGTACTTGAAAGAGCAGTGCGACCTATTCTTCCAGGATCTTGAGAAAAACGGTCCACCTGATTGGTTGGTGATCAACACACACAAATTATGGCACCATGCCGACCAGCTCATGCCGTTTGGTCCCATGCGGGAGTGGTGGATGTACGCATTTGAGTCGTTGAACGGCAAACTTGGCAGATGGGTGAAGAACAGGCAATACCCCGTGGCGAGCTGTATGAACGGCGTGGGTAGGCTGAAACTGCTGCGCTCACTTCGAGGCTTACTGCAGGTGGTTGCCAAGAACCGGCTGCGGAAGCGTGGCGCGGCGGCGCGAGCCGCTTTGATGGCGGGTCGAGCCCTGGGAGTCGTGGTTACCACTACCGGTTCAGTCGGCAAGTCATACGTGTTGAAGGACACCGAGGTGTCCCAACTGGAGCTCTGGATGCGCGCAACGATTCCAGTCTACACCCACCTCTTCAAACAATACTCCGAGTTCAAAGTCTACGTACAGAGGTAAGTGTGTTTTAGATATCAGGTTCATAGTACATACATATCACGCACATAGCATGTACATAGTATTGACGTAGCACGTGCATAGTATGTGCGTAACGTGTTACACACGTACTAATAAACGTCACCTACATCTATGGCAGGGAGAATGCCCGGTACACCAAAATGTCATGGAGGACGCGGGAGCGCGAACACGCTTCACGTTTAATTTTACCTCCCTTCAGCCCTTGGGATGACCCTTCTCCATGGCTTGGTCGACGATTTACGAAATACGAGGAAATGCTTATGATGGGTCCTCACCGCGAATGCCTAAAATACGCCACCGTCTCGATTGGAGGCACGATGTTTGGCACCAAAAGGGGTGATGACGGAAAGCAGTCGATGTATTCTTTCTTACGCGCGGGGTTTCCTGAAGAAAAGGTCAACAAGGAAGGAGAATCGACGCTAGAGTGGACGGAGAGGTGAGTAGCACAACATAGCACACATGTGGTATACATGTAACATACTATGGACGTGCTACACACGTGCTGACAACTGTTTTCCTCTTCCTTTGCAGATTCGCTGCCATCAACCGCATATTGCGCGTTTCTATCGGCGGCGTCTCCTACGTGTTTCTGAAATGCGACTGGCTTCCGCTCCCCACTGACAACCAGATTGCCGACTTCAAACGGAGCAATTCAATCCTCGGCGTGGACAAGGTTTCAAAGGCGTTTTACACATTCAACCCACACAACTCGTCCAAGTACACCATGGACACGCAAGAGCCATTCATCTTGGCCACTCAAGTTGAAGCTCAAGTCATAATCAGTCGACATCCCTGCATGGGTTCGGCGGTGGTGCTTGATCTAACAAATCGCAACAAAGAGAAGCTTGCTCGGGAACGGCTCATTGGAACCGACGGGCACTTCGAAAGTTGTGGGAAATGTGGGTATGGTGGAGAGTTGTTACTTTGTGACAAAGACGGGTGTAAAGAGGCCATGCATATCACATGTGCAGGATTGGTTGCAAACCCCGTAGAGAATTGGTATTGCTCGAAATGCGCGGTTTGAGACTCGTCCCTAGGCGCGCTGCAGCACGTCTGTAGCACGTTCCGTAGCACGTGCTATAGCTCCCCGTAGCACGTTCCGTAGTACGTGCAGTAGTAAGTGTGGACTGTGGTAACCAACATACATTCCTTGATTGATAACCTGAAAACATCCCCAGACCCTTACGAACATAACCCCATGCGATATTGAGCCATATCACACCTATAGGATTGATATAACGGCCATTGTATTTTCCGGGTGTGTAGCACGTCCGTAGTACAACGTACTACAGACGTGCTACGCACGTCGCAGAAATTTAATTTGCTGTAGTACGCCTGTAGTACGCCCACTCACATTTCTTGATCAACCTTAAAAAATGCAATTTTCTCGTTATCCATCCGAATCGCCCCATTTTCGTTCCATACCATCCCCAGACCCTACCGAACATAACCCCATGCGATATTGAGCCATATCACACCTATAGGATTGATATAACGGCCATTGCATTTTCTGGGTGTGTAGCACGTCCGTAGTACATGTACTACAGACGTGCTACGCACGCCGTAGCACATTTGTTTGCTGAAATACGCCGACTCGCATTTTTTGAACAGCCTGAAAATAACGAACTTTCTCGTTATCCATCCAAATCGCCCCATTTTGGTTCCATACCATCCCTAGACTCTACCGAACATAACCCCATGTGATATTGGGCCATATCACCCCCATAGGTTTGATATATCGACCATTCCCTTTTTGGGTGCAACTGCACAATCGCGCATATAGCACGTGCTACGGCATGCTACGGAAGCGTAGCACGTGTCGAGTCGTGTAGCACGTCTGTAGCACGTCTGTAGCACTTCTGTAGCACGTGCTACAGCATTCCAAATACGTAGGGAGTTGGAGTCGATGAGCGTGAGGCGCCAGGAGCGCTCACCAGGGGTCGCCAGCCGGCTACGGTGCGCGCGCAAGAGTCAGACTGCCGGCCCCTGGCCGGTTCGGAGTCCAGCGACTCCGGATCGGATGAGGAGCGCGTGCGTCGGATTCTTGCGTCCGAGCCAAGGATGCCATCCACTAGGCTCGAGTGGTTAGAGGCGCCACCAGGCTTTGAGTGTCCCGGCGGGGGCGTGCTGGTCGCCCACGAGATCGATCAGCAGACTCCCTCATCGGTTAAGGGGAGTAGGCTGTCGGCCCAGGCCTTGGCATGGCACCCGAAGGTGCAGAGTGCACCCCCGGCAGGCTCAGAGGCCGCTAAGCCTGACCTTGAGAGGCGGGTGAAGGCGTTCCTGGGTAGGCAGCGGCAGTCCCAGTTGGCGGCAATCCTCGGGGAATGGAATGCCGCAGCTGTACTGGCAGCGCAACGCCGGGAGCGTGGCACTCTCGCAGCCAGCCGGAGGGAAGCTCTGTTGCTGACCCATGCATGGAGTGACTGGGCCGAAAAACGCGAAGCAATTCGTGCGGCTGCGGCACTTTCACGCCGGGGTGCGTCAGCGTCAAGTCCGCGCGTTCTTCTCGGCCTGGCAGCAGCTTCGGGAGTCAGTCCGAGAGAGGAAGGTTCGATGGGGGGAAGTCCAGTGGGTCCTAGACGCACCATCGGAAGGAGCGCCTGATGCGAAGCAGTTGGATCACTTGGCAGAGTCGCCTTATATAAGGCGTCCGAGTGTGACAAAGCTAAGTCTCGGGCGAGTCCTGAAGAGGAGAGCTGGTGGCTAGAAGTCCGCAGGGCTGCGCTACCTGGGTCAGAACCAGGAGGTGACTGGGATCGTGTGGTTTCAGCACGACGACCACGGTCTGAGTGCTTCGGGCTCCTACCAGCTGGAGTTGTACCAGCAGTCCCTGACGGAGACCAAAACGGTGTTACGACAAAAGAAAATTGATCCTTTCAACTCGTTGGAAAGGATCAATTTCAGAGCTTTTGTCGTGAACATCAACCGTCCAGGTCAGCTGGTAGGACGTGGTGTGAGTCTTCGGGACGTTAGGAAAGCTGTTCGGGTCGCCGCCCAGAAGTCGGCCAAGGACTCCCGGGAGTCGCGCCGTCGGTCCCCGGAGGATCCTCCCACTCCTCCCACGGACAAGCGCTGGGCCAACCAGTTCGCGCTGTTGTCGTCATCTGGCGAGGAGCCAGTAGGACTCAGCGTGGAGTCTCGGGAGGTTCCGAAGATGGCGCGGGTCGCCACGCGCCGGAAACCGACCATGTCGCGCCGTAGGCCCTCGGAGGATCCGTCGTCATCGGAGAGCATTCCCCGAACGATGGACCGAGCCCCAAGCGCACCCAGAAGAAGCGGTAGTAGTATGGAGGTGCCCACAGAGGCACTCCTCCGAACGCCACAATCCTGAAAATGATAGTTCGCACACTCTCATTTCACTATCATTTTTGAAGATATTCGCAATGGGGTATATTTTGGGTGTTTAAGGTACATTTATTGGTGTTAATACACGGACGATCTTTGATTTTTTGAAATTTTTGGCTTAAAGCAGTTTTGGGGCGATATTTGTGCTCCGCGCGTGGCGCGGAGGACCCATAAATAGCAACAATTTGGAATATAAAGCAAATGATATATACGAAGGGTGTTCAAAGTACGTTTTTGGTTGGTAAATACAGGCTGTTTTGTCCGAATGCTAAAATACTTTGTACACAGCAATTTTGGGGTCATTTTGTTGCCGCGCAGGAGTCATGCTTGATAGGGTTTAGGGTTCCCAAGTCAATCTAAGCAAATTTGAGCCAGTAATGCGTTGGATATAAGAGACAAGCTGAAAGCGGTTGTCTATATCCTCGTTTGTATGTCCAGCTATCCTGGGGCCGTATGCCTGCTGAACACATATTCGTCATGTTAACACAATATTACTTCATTGCCAGGGTTCATTAATAAAGGTTGCGTCGATAGTACCATGCATACACGTCGTACAACCAACGGCTTACTGCAATCCGTGGGTGGGGGTACACATCATTGTACCACCAGAACAGGGTGAATATTCTGACTGATGCGCCGACCAGCACTCCGAGAATACCCCAAAAACATTAATATATTCCTTAAGAAAAAAATTTAAATTTTCTTAAGTATGGGGAAACGCAGGCGTCGACGCGGGCCGACGCGTTACACGCCTTAAGTATGGGCTTAAGTATGGTAGCCCTAATTTGCGAAATGTTAGAATGTTAAGAATGTTTTGGCCCCCGGCCGTCCACAATTTGGGCCGTCCACATGTGGACGGCCCAAATCGTGGACGGCCGCCCGAGGGCCGGGGCCCAAACAGTGGCCCAATACCTACACTCGCCAAGCAAAGATCTAGAACGTATACTTTGCCAGGGGATACTTTGCTCTATTAGGAGACACGTTCTTACGTCGACGTTTCGGTACCCTACGAGGCGCCACGTCTTCGTCCTCTTCTGCAGATGACAGGGGATCCACCACGAGGCCACGGGCTCCTGCTTCTCCTGTCACCATCTCCACCGTCGGATGCTCGTTGCCCGTCCTCTGGCTAGGATCAACGGTGACGCTCGTCTCTTCAGCTCGAGCACACCTTACACAGCCCTTGACCTTGCAGATGGGTGACTCAGGCATCACTGGGGACGTTGGGCTGTACTTCGGTGACGTCGGGCTGTAGACAGGAGAGTTGGGCTCGTCATCCGAGAGATCACAATCCACGTAAACGATCTCAATGCCCTCCGTAGCAGTCTCAACGGTAGGGATTTCTCCTGCCCCCAGACCTCCTGCTTGCATCCCAGCCACAGGATCCTCGATGTCCATCGACGGCTTGCGGCGTCCATAGTAAGGGATCCCCTTGTAATCCTCGACGTAGGACATTACTACGGGTGCACGTCCAGCAGAAGCTCGTGTCGGGCGCCAGTCTCGAGCGTCCATATCGAACGGCTGAACAGGCTCCTTAGCACTGGTGGCGTCTTCCAGGAACCATCCGGACCCGCGACGACGCTTCCAGCGCATTAGGCGCCTGTCGTCATTCACCACGATATACGGCCAGGCCCCCATAACACACCTCACATCTGTCACATGCAGCGTTGGAGGCTCCCAGGTACCGATCGGGACCAGCTTCCATTGCGCGGAGCCATTGTCATTGAGGACCACCTGAGTCCGGTACTCCAGGGTGGCTCCTGGCACAACTCCTCCCCTCTTAGCTTTGAGAATCACCCGTCCAGGGGAGTCAGAGTGAATATGCAAGACAAACTAAGATAAATGGTATTATGCGTGAGCTTCACAGATGGATGAGGAAGCATGCGTGGGGAAGAGGTCGGCGAATAGTTGATGAAGTAGTGCAGCCGGAATTGGGTACACAGATTCCGCGGATCCAGCTCCAGATTGGTCAGGATGAGGACCCAGCTGTGCCGTGGTAGGATGCTGTCCAAGAACTCGCCGATGAACACAGGGAGTGTCGGCCGAACAGTGACGCAGAGGAACTGTAGGGGGTGTGGACGTCCAGATGCAGGTTGACTTGCGGAAACTAGTACCGTACATGCAGTAGGAACACGTCAAGGGTGGAAGCAGACTTCGAACCACTGGTCGAAATCGCAGAGCGAAGGGAAACCTCCCCATAGGATTCTCCATGAACCAGTGACGAGGTTTGAGATAGTCCAAGATCTGCAAGGACAAGATATGAATGCATACAAGGATTCTTACCATGCTGTTCGTGAACGCGTTCGAAAACTTTCCGACCGTTGTTCGCAGCGGGGCCCACTTCGGTAGCTTATTACTCTTTGAGGGATCTTCCACCAAGTGCAGCAACACATACGGTTGCAAAACGCTGACCGGACCAGCCGCATTATTACCTATGCGTCCTCCGCCTCGATTCCAGTATTGAACCGTCTGGTGGCATGTCCATTGCAGCGGCCATCCTTTGGTCGAAGCGCAGAAGGCATCGATGATTGCTTGCTGCCTCGATATCGCGAAGGTTTTTCCATTAATGGTCACATTACTGCGGGTGGTCGAGTCCGGTAAGAATAGAATCACAATGCCACCATAATCCATAGCCGACATGCAAATACCACCCATGTATGAGTAGAAGTCTGTTGAATAGGTATCCCATACCTCCGAAAACAGCCCAAAAGGACCATCCACAAAGATCAGATCCACTCCATAGCGAGCGTGTTGCAATGTTTTTTCATTGCGCCAACTGACCATGACTTGATTGCTGCGTGGACCCTTATTCCTTTCGGCGCGAGATTCGTTAACCTGTGGAACATTGCTTTCATCAGTCTGCTTTGAAATACATACGCAGGAAATACTTAATACATTGCAATGTAGATATATGAACAGTTCTAACCTTCATTCCGAATTCCAGCAATCCCTCAGTCAGAAGCTTCGCCAGCAACTCGCGATGGCACTTGTTGAAGTCCACCGGCTGCTGGACTCCCTCGGCAGCATGCAGCTCCTTGTGTTGGATTTTCAGCTCCATGAATTCAATCACCGCGCTCTTCGGCTCCCAATCATGATCGAAAATCTCAGTTTTAACCAGAGCATCCGGCATCCCGCCCTCCCGGCGTGACGCTTTCACACGGAGTTCCAGCCATTCCCAAACGGCCTGTAATACGCATCAGAATCAGTCTTCGAACTCAGAGACAGAGCAGACTCTAAGTCAAGCTAACGCCAGAGCTTGACAATCGTATACGATTGTCACACTTCTTTTACCAACATTTACCAACTGACCGATCATCCCCATGGCATGATCATCACAAGTGTATAACGGGGTCACCTTCGCACTGAACGCGGCGATCTCGTCATTGATATCTGGCATTTCTTTCGCTTCCATCATCCGCGACGCTGCCAGTACTGCAGGGGCCAGATTAATCTGAGACCCAGCTCCTGCTTGAATCGCCCATAGCAAATGCAGGCAGTTTTCCTCAAACCCCCTTTTCGTATGGGTGATGCCCAACGTCTGCAGAAACCATGCGGGATCGTATACGGGTGCCTCAGTGTAGGCAGGGCCATAAAGCTTCGGAATCGTGAACGTAGCCCCAAAGCGACCGCCATTTCGAATCTCGATGTAGTCATCCGGCAAGGTGTGAATGTAGCACAAGATCATACGCGTGGCTGCATAGCAAACATCACTGTCATTAGGACTTGTAATCCTGCAACTTAAAAAAAAAACTTGTGAGGACTAACTCACCAGCGCAATCCACAAGAGTCTTGTAGGTATGCATGGTATCCTGCGATGGCTTATTCACACTCTTGTCCATAGCCCTTCCTTCCTTGGAATCAACGCGCTTCCATCGTTTTGCTTTAATCATGCTCTTCATGACCTCATCGAAGCGTGCAGTGTAGAATTTGTTGGAAGATTGGATTAACATCCACACCAGAAGCTTGGTTTCCAAATCAGGCTCTCCGTGGACGTTCTGAATAAAAAAATGGTGATGATTTTGCACGTACGTCATATGCTGCGAATCACGGTACGTTACCCCATTAAAGTCATAGGGTCCCCAAGGGGTGTCAACGTTTAGTTTGAGTATAGTCTCCTGCGTATCCTCATCATCATCATAGACGTCCCTGATAGCCTCTGCGTGTTTATACCAATCTGGGTATTTAGTCCAACCCATCAGCGAGGCAAACTTGGCCTTGGCAGATTCGATGACATCCTTGATGAAACCAAGACGATGACAATACGAGCTGAACTCAGTGCCAGTCAAAAACTTGCCCTTGCAACTGATCCCATATTTCTGGTAGAACTCCTTCCGTTTGTCCACATCGGCCATTAATGCTCCTTCCTTCGCCACTTTCAGAACAAAGAAAAAATATCGTACATCAAACCCTAAGGCTGATAGCGAGGTGCTTATAGCCTCTAGGGTAAGAACAGGCTGCAGTTCTTTCGGATAGTTCTTCAACTCGAGAGCTTCCTTCCGCCATTCGTCTCCCAGTTTTGGATCCAGTAACCGCAAAATCTGCAAGCAAGACACGTTGGACACATGTAAGGGGGGCGACACGCTTGTCACACGTGGGTGAGAACTGAAGCTTGCGCCAAAGCTTGACAATCGTATACGATTGTCACGCGTGAGTCAGGGGCGAAGCTAGCGCCAAAGCTTGACAATCGTATACGATTGTCACGCGTGGGTGAGAACTGAAGCTTGCGCCAAAGCTTGACAATCGTATACGATTGTCACGCGTGAGTCAGGGGCGAAGCTAGCGCCAAAGCTTGACAATCGTATACGATTGTCACGCGTGGGTGAGAACTGAAGCTTGACAATCGTATACGAGTGTCAAACGTGGGTGAGGACACATGAGAGAGCGCGGAAGTTTCATACCTTTTGCGCATCCCGCTCGCGCGATTGGAGGAGGGCAACTTTTGCCGATTGATCCCGAAGTTTGGAAATCTCGTTCGAGTAGGCCGCCGCGGTCGTATCCCTCAGATTATTCCGATACCAAGCGTTACTCTTGGCACTAGCTTGCCTTACCGGGAATTGTGTAAAATGCGCCAGTTGGTCTTCCGAGGCGTCGGCAATATTCAACAGCAAAATCCATTTATCGTGTTCGTGAGAGTCAACAAGACTTTCTGTTTGGTCGGTGTTCGTCAGTGTCCCGATAAGGCTCTGCGCAAACCGAAACTTGTAAAAAATTCATTCATGTACATACGGTATTTTATTGAAACAATGAAACAAACGATATCATACAAGGATCGCTTACCAAAACACAAAGAGGTGTTTCTTTCTTCAGAATTGTAATCGTTGTGGCCAACCCCTCCAGAGAGGACCTATTACTGGTCCCGGTACCGCTCCAGAATGCTTTACGTTTCCTTGCGTCCAGGACAAGGTCAAGCCAGGCGTCATAGCGATGCTGGCCATCCACCACGACAAGCTGCATTCGCATGAACTTGTTTTTCACCCACCTCTTGTAGTCGTCAGGATCATTATCGAATAGGTTGAGATAGTCGGTCTCCAGATTGTGCACCATGGTGTTGAAATTGCTTACTTCCTCAGGAGCCTCCGCATCCGCCGCTGCAAGCAACCGAAATGAACTTAGGTCTGACAATCGTATACGATTGTCAAGCTTTGTAGGAAAGTCCCGAACCCTTGCATAATACTAGTGCTGACAAGCAATGCCTCACCGGGATAAAACTTGGACATGAGCATTTGCCTATACTCTTCGTCCGTGTAATAGTGTCCAGTCCACCACACGATGACATGTGATTTGTCCACCTCCCATCGCTCCATGATGACCTTCTTCTGCTTCTCTATTCCCTCTTGTGAAGTCGCGCGGGTAAACGAAAGTCGGTTTGAGTCGCCCTGAACATCAGCAGGATGTACTAGCAAGCCAAGAGGGGCAACTACTGGAAGCTTTTTGTCTTCTCGAGTAATAATCTGGGGACGAAAAGTCCATTCTGAGATCACTTTTTTGATATTCAGCGGTCCTGGGAATATGTAGTCTTGCCTGTTGTCGTCATCAGTGGTCCCAGATATCGCTGCCTTACCCTTCGGGTCACGAGCACGCTTTGGCGGTGGTGCACTCCCCGAGGTCTCGGGTGCAGGAGCTGACGCTGCCTCTGGCCCTGCCTCTGGCGGTGCATCTGCATCAGCTTTTCTCTTACCTAGCAATCTTTTAAGAGTGACAGCAGCTTTAGGTGCGTCCCGATTCTTCAGTAATGCAACAGCTGTATCAACTATCTCCTTATTATCTCCACCTTCCACAACGGCCCGAATTCCACTCTCGAGGTCTTTCTTCTCCTTCTTATTAGTTGTAGCGGCATACTCGAGCATTAGCGCAACGACTTGCTCAGCTGGTTGCTGTGCTGGTTGCTGAGCTGGTTTCGGTTTACCAACTGTAATAGTCAGCTTTGGCGATTTAGCTGTAGGTTGAGGATCACTTGCGACTGGAGTGGCATCTTCACTTGCGACTGGAGTGGCAGCTCCTGCGGTACCTGGAGCAACACCAGCGGCGGGTAACTCATTTGAACTCTGAGAGGCCTGTGCACCTCCGGAGGCCATACGCTGTAAATCTCTCATTGAGCCTCCGATTTTCTTTCGAGCGGTTTGTTTTGTACGAGCCATGCAATAATGAAATCAATGACACCCCGACATGCATTTATAGGGCTGCAGGTACGCACCTCCCTCACGCCCGGCAGCCACAGCCTGTGCCTTAGCAGTGGGCTTTCTGACTCTTGATAACCTCCCTGTAGACATCTGTAAAATTATGAATTATTTTAATATTTTCCTGGTATATATAGATAAAGAAAATCTATAAATATATCTACTACAATACTCACGTGTAACAATCGTATACGATTGTCAAGCTTCGACCGTACGGTTAATCATATTCGAATGTGCACGAGTAGTGACAAACTCTTCGCGAATATCCAGGCAGGGTTATACGACATGCAAAAGGATACACGATCTCGGCACTAAGTCTCTCTCACGTGTGACAATCGTATACGACTGTCAAGCTGAAACCATACGGTTAATCATATTCGAATGTGGACGAGGGTGCTAATACATGCAATGGTATACAAAATGTTTTGAATAACGTATATGAAAATGCATACACTGTAAAATATATAAGATGCCATCACAGATTTACGTTTGTATTCTAGCTAAGCAACTGGAGATCGAAGTTGTCCGGAATTCCAGGATAATACGACAGTATTTTGCGAACTTCTGAGGATAGCAGCGATGGCTCGTGAAGGTATCCCACACTCGTAATGATCGGAATTTCGAATATCTCGGAGTACAGCCAAAGGAAATGCTTGCATGGAGCAGGTCGGGTCCTCGCCATTTCTCGAAAACACGGACACGAACAACGGTATTCTCGTCCAAACTCCAAGAGGTATTCACGGCCATCGGAATCAGGGTGAGAAACTCGGAAGTTATAGACGGTTGCACCACCAGGAACACATTTCCGGATTTGAGTCAGTGCAAGGTTATCGGTCTTAACCATGCTGTGGAGCGCGGTATAGGAATTCGCTATCTTCTTCGTCAAGAAACCCTTGCCACTCGCTTTCACCTTAACACCGTTGCGAAGTCTCTCCTCCACGTCCATCTCCGAATTCTCCGATCTCACCAGATGTCCTCGAGCCTCTTCTGGGGCCACATCCTCATGGGCAACGCAAACACCAAGTGAACAGAGACGAGTCTCCTCACTTTCCAGGATCTTTGTGTCTGGTGCAACAAGAAGTTTGGGTACACGGTTCGCCCCCCCCTCGGGCAGTCCAGGCATCGAAACGTGACAACAATACCATGGGTTTTGAACACATTTCCACGAGCAGAATATAATCCTCCGGATCGGGGGAGTGGTCCTCACTTCGCGAACTTGACCCTTTTGAAGAGTTAAGTTTTTTGCTGGAAAATAATAGGTCAAGCTTCCGGTGTACCCGATAGTCAGCTGCCCTTTCGCGATTGGGATGTCGTGACGAGAACCATTAGACTTCCGTCCATAGCATTTACCGTTAGTGCCTGCCCGCGTGACGTGAAGCAGGGAAGGTTGGAAGTCCCCACCAGCTTCCGGGTAAACGCGAACTGAAGCACGCTCCGGACGTGCCGCCGAGGTAGGTCTTGCCGCCGAGGTAGGTGGTGCCGCCGAGGTAGGTCTTGCCGCCGAGGTAGGTCTTGCCGCCGAGGTAGGTGGTGCCGCCGAGGTAGGTCTTACCCCAGAGGTAGGTCTTGCCGCCGAGGTAGGTGGTGCCGCCGAGGTAGGTCTTGCCGCCGAGGTAGGTCTTGCCGCAGAGGCAGGTCTTGCCGCAGAGGCAGTGCGCGTCTTCTTGGAGGCGACGCCTTCCGAAGGAAGTTCCGCAGGGCGTTTGCGCGAAACCCCCCCATGGTTTACCTTATCTGGACGGTGGGTGTCCGTTGCAGGGATGCCCCTCTGTGGAAGCCATCCTGTCGCGCCAGCACGAACTGTTTGCATAAATTCGCGACCATCTGCAAACTCTGCCTGAGTAAGGACGCCTTTAACCCACTTATCCTCCAATGAACGAATACGACCTTGCACGCACAACAAGTGCTTTGTTGAGTTCTTTCGGTTCATCGCCAGGCAAATTTGTCGAATCTGCATAAGGCTATCGAATTCCACCGACTCCAACAAGGTGGAGTAGTATGCCCCCCACGATCTCCACTTCGCGTGCATGCTTTCCGCAAGGCACACAAGCGGTCGTTGGTTTTCGGCGGTCATGTCTTCGGTTTGATCCTTGAATTGCGACAGAATGTGCTGCGCGTGCCGTATTTGGAAAACGAAGTATGCATTCAATTTTGGCTGATTCGACCTGCCACAGTTCTCAGCATACCAGGCGAAGATGGCTGTTTCACAGGACACCTTGGCCTCGGGAGTTGAGTAAATCCATCGCTGTAACAGGTCTTTGTGCACGGCATGGAGATCTGATGGAATAAGAGATTCGATCTTATGTAAGTTCTGCCCCCAATGGAACGTGCACTCCAGATTGTTACGGTCATCTTGGTCTGGCCAAACTTTCTTGATTGCTGCCCAGTTAGCACCTGTGCCCCAAATATTAATCAGTTATTGAAAACCAAGTATATCATGCGTAGGTTTACACGTTGCTGACAATCGTATACGATTGTCAGAACGTTATAATGTGCAAACTCCCACATAGAAAACTATGATTATTGACTTGCCCTGTATTTCATGCGTAGGTTACACGGTGCTGACAATCGTACACGATTGTCAGCTGCTGACAATCGTATACGATTGTCAACGGTTCCGACAATCGTATACGATTGTCAGAACCGTGTAACTTACAAACTCTCCCATTGAAAATCATGATCTTTAACTTACCTGCTGCATCTCCCATGAAGCCATAGAATAATACCTCCTCACGCGGATGTTCGGCTGCTACCGTCTTCTTCACCAATGTCCAAAACAGTACCTGTGTTTCGGTACAGTCTTTGGGTACGTTCATGGTGGCAATAGTGAGCAGGGCGTTGGCCTCTATGGAGAACACGTGCGCCCCCATCGTCACCCAATCCCCAGAAACCTTGCGATGTACGAAATCCAAGTGGACGTACGCTGAGCGGAGGTAGTGGTCGCTACTTTTCGGGTGCATGCGACGCACGAGATCCACACCTCCATCCACTCCGACACTGGACATAACGAACGTGTGAGCAAAACTGTCGATGTTCCCCTCGTCCGCGAAAGATTGCAGTAGCCCCTTACCGTGCTGAGCAGCCCATTGGGAAACGGCTTTCATGCCCTCATCCTGTCGACGACCTCGCACGAAATTCTGGTCCACTGCCTTATCAATCACGTTCATTTGCCTCGCGATGTCTGGTAGCTGGCTAGGGTCAAAAGAAGAGTCTTTTGGAAAGACGGTTTCCGAGAGTAAAGTCCTTTTCACCTGGCACACGTTTCGAACTCCACCGGTGTTAAGAACCTCCTCAGCCCTAGTCTTAGCTGCTTTTAGCTCACCCACGCTGGGATTGTCGGTGGACAACACGGAATGGTTGTGTCCATTGGAGGGAGTAGAAAGCACGAGGATGTTCAAATCGAAGTCTTCTTGGAAGCTTACTTCAAATGGACAATTGCCGGAATGAGTAGGCGCAGCGTTGCAAAGGGCGCACGCCAGATTGCGGTTCTTAAAGGTACCGGTGAATTGGAAACGGTTACGTTCACCCGTTGTACGATATAGGACACATGCATCGTTCTCACATGATAAAGCCCCACCACATCGCGTAGTTCTAGTAATACGGCCTCTGATACGCCTTTTGTTCCCAGAACGCATCCAGGTCTGCGGATCGTATTTTAAGAAATCTCGCCAAGGAGAGAAATGTCCAGCACGTGGCTTATAAACTACCCCCGGAAGTAGAGGCACTGGCAGTTCGTCGACAACCTCTTCACGTATACCTGGCGCTACGTCTTGGGTCAAATCAACGTGCTGAGAAAAATCTATCGGAATAGCTGGTCCGGTATAGGCAGTATTTTCCTATTTGACCTTATGCTTGAGCTTTGGTTCTTGTACAGCGCTAGAGGATTTCGTAGATTCATACGAGTCCTTAGGAGGTGGAGGCGATTCGGTTAAGTCACAAACTAAATATTCTTGCTTTACTTCAGGGCGAGGCGTCTTAGGAGGCGGAGAAGCTGATGCTTGGGAAGATTCGTGTGTGGCAGTGTCGACATTCGCACAACCGGTTTTCACGTCACTAGATCCGGGGGTTGAACGGACACCACCGATCACAAGTACGTCAGCTCCGTCAGGGAACAC
>LGRX02028781.1:0-14606 GCA_001247695.2 Cymbomonas tetramitiformis | reverse complement strand
GTAGACTTACCTTATTTTTAAGTGTAGATAATTGAGATATGACTTTGACTAGAGCTCTACAGTACAGTAGGTGTCACCCGACCGACATCCATCGACAGGCCGCGGCCGATACGCTCGCCTGACCGGACCGGATCGAATCACCCGAACCAGAAGTTTTCCATGCCCTTCATAGAGACGCCATCGCTCGATCGGGCGTGATTCATCCGTTTCCACACTGAAAAATCTGTACACTCTTCCAAGGGTTTCTTGCAATTCTGCTTCTTTCACTTTCAACGATTGATACGGAGTGCTGAAAATGCTTCTTTGTGTGTCTCCGTTGTCTGCGTTTTTTGGAGATTGATTCTGGACGCAACATTTCGTGAATATGCACGCTCATACCAACCGATAGACGTTCTCAGAACTGGTTTCAGGTATGTACTTCAAAAGCTGCCTGAAAAAAATAATTTTTCGCATGTGGGGGCCACTGTGGTGCGAGGATGTACCTTCCAGGTAGCAGGACAAACTTGTGGGGTCTTCCCTCACATTTTTTGGCGGTGAGAGATCGCTAGGCTCAAAAACGCAGATAACGGAGCTTGTTTAGCAATTGAGGGTGCAGCACGCGGGTCTTCGTTTTCAGGGTCAGATACCCAGCAAGGGGGATGCTTGAACTTGAAGTTGTTCAAGCTGCATCATACCTACGCTCGACAGTAGAATTGAAAAAAAATACTTGGTGAAGAACTTCTTGGTTCTCTTTGTCGTGGAGAACTACCAGCTTCAAGTGAGAATCCTCCGAATCTATTCGGTGGTAGAGATGGAGGCTTCGCTGTTGAGAACGGGTTCATTCTACAGCTGTGGTATCAGTCGAAAGTGGCAGGAGGCAAGCCTTATGTAGATACTGGAGAGAACTCGTCATTCTTTGCGTGGCTTGAGTGGTTGGCACAGACGCCCATAAAACGTCGTGACTATTTTTACGTGAACAGAGTGAATCCCCTGCTACGTGCTCTGCTCTATCCACGCAGCGAGACCCACCGAGAGAAGATGTTGATAGCAAAGTTCAAACTGAAATCAGCGACACCGAAGATCGCGGGTACCGTGGGCGAATGCGTTTCCAATGACAAAGGTGAAACGGTTTCGACTACCCCTAGTACATTCTTTGTTAGCATAGTTCGTTGTAAGCTGCAACCATTCGCTGATCTTGGTATGGTTTACGCCTCCGTGTTTCCTATTTCGTTCAGTGAACTAAATCTCCCACCGAAGCGGTGAGTTTCAGGCACCGAAGCTCCAGGACCGCACGCTATTGTGGTGCACAGTGACGACAGAACCCCTACTCCTCGTAAGTTTTCTATCTCCCTATTTTTTAAGATCTACATCACGATCTGCTTTGCATATATCCATCTCACGATAACGACGTATGTGCATCACACGCAGATGCGCTCGAGACCCCAGAAGATACCGATGCCGGCAGAAGTGCATCAACAAGTTCTGTGCTAGCGACTCCGATTTTAGCACACTCCGTCGTGGCGACGGTGTGTCTCGAAATGCCATTGCTTTGCACTAGTACATCCATTTTCTTGCTTTGCCAACTATACCTTACCCAGTGGTGTGACCCCATCTTCGGGTATGTCCGAGAGGGCATCGGAGACCCTGTCCTCACTCTGCCAAAAGTCTCATTCGGTGCAGGAGAGAACGCTTCCGGCTACCACAAGTCCCGTTTGTCAAGAACGCGGTGGCACTTCGCAATGCTACAACACTCCCGCCTCCCATAACGTTGATGTACCGGAATACCTTAGCAACAGTGCGGTTCTATCTGCTGATGTGTCTGAGAGGGCACTGGGGACCCTCACCACCTCACTCCGCCAAGCATCTGTGGACGAACCTGATGTCCTTCCGCGAAGATTGTCTTTCGTCAAAGCAAACTTAGCCTACTATCAGGCTTATGAAGCAGCATGTGCATATGAGAATGAGGTCCAAATGGACCTTCTATTGCAGGTCAGTGCGGACACAGTCCGAGAGTCCTCCCAGAAGGTGGATTCTATGTCCCAACAACTAGCAAAGTCAAAGGAGGCTGTGTCAAAGGAGAGGCAAGCTGTGACTAGCTTGAAGCGCGAGATTTCCTCCGCAAAGCGAGCCGCAAAAGATGTCAAGGCTAGGCACACCACGTTAGAGAGGACACTGAAGAAACTGACGGTGTCACACGCCCAAAAGTTGGCAGCTGCCCAGAAACAGATCACCCAGGCCCAAACCGCAGTCGATAAGGTCACACCGGAACTAGGCTTGGCAAAGCGACAGTTGGAGTCTCGGGCAAATGCGAGTAAAGCCAACATCTTAAAGGAACCGGAGGCTGAAAAGAAGTCTAGGATGGAGGAACAGAAACAGCACGAACGAGATCTCAGGGAGTTGAAGAAGGAACTCACTCATAAGGTAGAGGAGGCGAACTCAGATGCGGATAAGTTGATAGAGTCTAAAACCCTGGCCACGGTCTCCAGTTTGCGAGGGACACGCTCTGGTGGGGGCACACGGCAGTTCACAAGCCCAAAGGATATCAGGGATGACCTGAAGCGACGCAGTCACGCAGTTCGGATTGCTGAACTCCGCCGGCAACAGAAGGTTGCCGCACTCAAGGCCGAAAACCTAGCCTTGAAGAAGTTAGCCGTGGCCAAAACTAGCAAAGAGAAGAAAAGGAGGAATCAAGTGGCTTATCTCCGAACAGGAAAGGAAAAAGTGGCTGTGACGAAAGCGAAGGAGAAGGTCGCATCCTTGACCGATGAGAACACCTTTTTGCACCTTGAGAACGCTGACCTGCGTGCGAACATTGAGGAATTCACGTCCAGTGATGACGTCGTCACATTCGAAGGGGGGAAATATTTGGACGTTGTTCGCCAAACATACTATGACTTGTTGACTCAGAACGTGGCGGCAGAGCGCATCGAGCCTATAATCCGGACGGTCCTTAGAAGGTTCACGGGGAGGAAGATGGGCAATCTTCCGCGCAAAAGTCTTTGCCGCGAGATGTATACAGAGTGTCTAGGACTTGCCCAGATGCAGCTGGGTGAAGTCTTGACTGACCCCACGTTGAAGCACGCTACACACAGCACAGATGGCACATCCAAGTGGCAGGACAAGTTCAACGGCGGTCAGTGGAGTATAAGGACGTCTAAAGGGCAACAGAAGGTGTTAACAGGACTCGGCGGACGGCACTGCAGCAGGTATTCAGAAAACACTGGAAGAGGGCTTGGAGGACATAGAGAAGGCGGTCACAACCTTGCACCCTGGCAGTGCAGCTCGCAAGGTTGTGAACAAGATATTGGTGGTCACCAAAACAACCATGTCTGACCGTTGTGCGACAGTGAAGAAGTTCAATCTGGAGAATTTTGTAGACATACGCATACGGGCGTTGAAGGAGACGGCGGGGATAGGCTGGGAGGCGCTCACTGAGGACGAGCGCACAGAACTATCACGGGTTAACGACCTGTACTGTGGTTGCCATCTTGGGGTGGCTATCACGGATGGCGCGGCGTTTGGGGTCAAGGTCTGGGAGGCCATCGACATGGGCGTTGATACTGCAGAGGATCTTTCCAAAGCGATGCAGGGTGTCAACGAGCGAGCAGACACGCCCCACAACAAGCGCGCTGAGGCGGGTGCTGTGGCTCTTGATATAAGGCAGACGTGCAAGGGACTTCAAAAGCGAGGATGTGAGGCTGCTGGAGTGCCCGAGCGCTTTAGCGAGCACTGTAGAAGGCAACGAGAAGCTGAAGGCGTCCAGGTGGTTGGAGACCAGCTTGTTCATTTGAAACCCTTCAAGGGGAACCGGTACCTGGTCCTGCTTGACAATGCTGCTGGGGCGATCTTTCACAACAATGACGTGTTGTCATTCCTTGAACCTGTGCAAGGTGCAGAGCGGAGTGTGTGGGAGATACAACACTCGGGTGATAGCAACAAGCTATTATCTGCTATCCGAGATGGGCATAAAGACCGAAGCAAGCTCGCTGGGTGCAAGGCTTTGGGGCTGCTTGGAGTTGCAGTATCCCATCCCCTCATGAAGGCAGTGAAGGCCGAGCGCGGGCATGTGCTTGACATGAATCCACGGTACCTCGAGATGAGAGAGAAGTTCCGGACTTGGTCATCGGATGCGAGCAAGGTGGTTTCTGGTAAGGAACGGCTATTCTTGGACATCCCACTCTCCGAGAACAGCCACCTAGTGGCTTTAAGGAATGCCTTGCATGCATTCAAATCTTCTGACACCGAAGTCCAACAGATATTAGAGTTGATCTTCTGCGTGTTGTGTGGAGTGGTGGAGCGACTGCTGCCTGATCATTTTGACAACGGGAAGTTCGCTAACCCGACTGAAGTGTTGAGGCAAGAGACGAGTGCGTGTCCAAAGCATAATGATGCTGCGGAGAGAGACTTTGCCACACTTGATCGGCGGTTACGAGAGATGCCTAATGCTTCAACACGTTGTTTGGAGGGGATAATCATGTTCGCTAACAATAACACTGCAGAATGGCTGAGTCAGAAGACGGACGGAGATCAAGCAAGGCACATGAAAGCGGCCCGGTCCCTTAAGCACGACATCATAGCCACCTTCAAAAGGCGGAAGATGGAGATGCGTGAGGCTCAGAACCGAGATTTGGCCGTGAAGAAGAGTGTCGAAGTTGCCCGACTCAGTAAGTTGCGAGCTGAACAGGAGGCATTGGCCACAAGCACACGATTGTGGACTACTACACGCGAGCAGGTTTTGGCTGAGCTTAACAGTATATCTGCGAGAATCAAGGCTGCGGGCGCTTCTGGGGCTGCAGCGAGCAACGGCGCCGGCGAGGTGGAGGCTGCGGGCGCCGTTGGGGCTGCAGCGAGCAACGGCGCCGGCGAGGTGGAGGCTGCGGGCGCCGCTGGGGTTGCAGCGAGCAACGGCGCCGGCGAGGTGGAGGCTGCGGGCGCCGTTGGGGTTGCAGCGAGCAACGGCGCCGGCGAGGTGGAGGCTGCGGGCGCTTCTGGGGCTGCAGCGAGCAACGGCGACGGCGAGGTGGAGGCTGCGGGCGCCGTTGGGGCTGCAGCAAACAACGGCGCCGGCGAGGTGGAGGCTGCGGGCGCCGTTGGGGCTGCAGCGAGCAACGGCGCCGGCGAGGTGGAGGCTGCGGGCGCCGCTGGGGCTGCAGCGAGCAACGGCGTCGGTGAGGTGGAGGCTGCGGGCGCCGCTGGGGCTGCAGCGAGCAACGGCGCCGGCGAGGCGGAGGCTGCGGGCGCCGCTGGGGCTGCGGCGAGCAACGGCGTCGGCGAGGTGGAAGCTGCGGGCGCCGCTGGGGCTGCAGCGAGCAACGGCGCCGGCGAGGCGGAGGCTGTTGGTGGTGTTGGACATTCCAAGTTAGAAAAGGAGATAGAAAAAGAAAAAAGTCGGAGTTGTGAAGCAACAATTTCGGTATCGAAAGACTGTGCTCCGGCAAACTCCCTTGAATCGGAATTGGGGTTTGTTCAGTGTCGGTGGGATGGCGCACTCATCACTCACCCTGTCTGAAAATCTGATAAAGTTCATAGAGCAAAACAGTGGCAATGAGCGTGCCGTTGCTCCTGTTGACGATGAACGCATGGAGCGAAATGCTGAAGCGAAGGCACAAATCTTACAAACCAAGAAGCAAGGGATTCTTAGTGGCATAATGTCGAAAGAAGAAAAGAACCGCATGGATCGTGAGAGACGTGATCGAATGGAGGAGCGCAAGGCACAGGAACAAGCTGAGAAAGAACGCAGGAATGCAGAGGCTAGAGCCCAAGCTACGGCACAGGCTGCGGCTAAGGAAGCAGTCCGGCAGGAAAAAGAAGCCAAGGTGAAAGCTGCAGGCCTCGAATGGGCAAGGAAGCACATAGCAGGTTGGTTCAAGCGACTAGTTTATCAATCTGTTGGCAAGTCTTCTGTTCCTGGATAGTTTAGTGCGGAGTATGGCATCGCTGCAAAAGCTCGGAGATTGGAAGGAGCAAAGCAGGCTGCACTTACGAGGAAGAGGAGAAGAGAACAAGTGCAGGCTTCAATCGCTGCACCTGAAGCGCGGTCTAGCACTCTCCCCCGCCTATCACCCATTACCAGCGAGGCTGCGGCCGAGGAGTTGCCGGGCGCTCTTGCCCACCAGGCGCCCACTGCGGGCGAGGCTGCAACCGAGGAGTTGCCAGGCGCTCTTGCCCACCAGGCGCCCACTGCGGGCGAGGCTGCGGCCGAGGAGCTGCCGGGCGCTCTTGCCCACCAGGCGCCCACTGCGGGCGAGGCTGCGGCCGAGGAGCTGCCGGGCGCTCTTGCCCAACAGACGCCCACTGCGGGCGAGGAGCTGCCGGGCGCTCTTGCCCACCAGGCGCCCACTGCGGGCGCGGCTGCGGCCGAGGAGTACCGGAATATCCAAGTACACTAGATATCAGAAAGTCCCGTACTCGTGTGGATAAACTGTGTAAGATAAATAAACCCTAAGCTAGATATACCCGGAACGGTCTCGGACGGTTTCGGTGTCTAGCCTACCTGTGACACAGCGTGTGTCACAGTACGAACCTACAGATCAGTCAGTAGTCCAGTGTTGGTCCTAGGAATCTGTCATAGGGGCCTGCACCGGGACTCCCAGTCAGGGCTGCCTATACAGATTTCAGCACACCACCCCAGCACTGTGGGTGGTGACTGGCTAGGAGAGTCAGAAAATGTATGGCTGTTAAGTGTTAGGGCAGGAGCCAGGGTGACAAGGCCTAACTGCTAATCTAACTGTGCAATTCTGATACACAAATTAGAACCCTCTAGCTAGCACAAGAGCAGAAACTCGCAGGCAATTAAGGTCCTGCTAAACTACTGAAAGGCTCTGTGCCAGCAAGTCAAATTGAAGATTTCAAAGGTGTCAAAGCAAAACCATAAACCAGATTGAAGAAGTCTCTGAGGTCACAGGAGTTCTGCACACCACCATGTTGGTGTGCCTCCAGAGTGAGCAAGAAGTCAATCGACAGTACCAAAGTAGCCAGCGGTGGCCTCACGGAAGTCCATCCCATAGTAGGAAGCAAAGTAACCAGCTCCATAATAGTGCCCCGCATCAAGAGGACCGCTCTCATGTAAGGCCATGCCGTAGTAGAATGCCATGTCAATACCCAAATCCGCTTGAGCCAAATCCTGAAATGCTAAAAAGCTCAAAGTGTCGGAGGCTCAGGCGGCTGAAGCCGTGGCACATCGTCAGGCAATAGGAGACCCTGAGCCGTCATCACCGGATCAAGAAAATCATTCGTAGAGAAAAATGACGGAGCCTCCCAATCGAGATCACCACCAGGCGAAGGCATCTCCGTAGCCGACCGAGCGTCGGGCACGGCTGCCACTCCCATGATCGAGATGCAAAGAACGAGGGAAAGGAGGAAAGGAATGCCCCACGGACCAACCGTGGCAGGGAAGCCCCATGGCGGCTTCCCACAACCGTAGGTCCTCTGCTCGCCCACGGGTGGCCCGGAAACATGATCGGCCGACGGAGGCGAGCCCCGCGGCTTCAGCCGGAAGCTGCCGTCGGCAAAGTCCTCGTAGTCGTCGGTGTCGTAGCCTGTCAGGTCAGACGGGTGGACAGCGGCGTGATTCACCGTCTGCACGAAGCCTCCGAACCCACCGTGCGTCGCCTCCGTGGTGGTCACCCGCGCCGATTGAACTGGCGCGGGCTGTACATCCTCTACCTGCGAAACAGGCATAGCAGGGGCCGGCACGGCGGATGCCGATGCCGCCGTACCACCTGCCGGAACCTGCCCCTCCGGTGTGATCCCCGCCGCAGCGGCAGGGCCACACACCAGAGCCGATGCATGCTCCTCAACCGTACTCCCAGGAACAAAGGATGCGTGAGTGTAATGTACCTGCTCTTGGGCGGCCTGAACCTCAGAGGTGAGGGCATCAAGCCGCCGCAAGATGTCCTCGTCGTCGGGCCCGCCAGAAGGCGGAGGCGGTACGCTGAATCCGTAGGCCGACACGTCGATGCCGCCAATCCCGCCCGCGGAAAGCACAGCGGGGGGACCATAAGCCGAAGCCGCACGGGCGAAGGCCTCCGGTCCATCATCCGCAGCCTCCTCGAAAACCTGCACAAGTGCCAGGGTGTGAAGACCCTCCGCATCCTCCTCCTCAATAGGAATGCAGAAGGCCGCTGCCGTGGCCGACGAATGCTGGCGCCCACCAAGAGGGCAGTCGCGGTACGCGTGATAGGCGTCCCCTTTGCCCGCCTTGCGGCAACGGTGGCAAAGGGGCTTGGCCGTCATGCTGTCCCTGTCGAACCCTACAGACGGTGCCGGGTGCACACCCACTCGATGGCCTCGTGGATGCTGCTTACCGCGCGGCTGCGGCTGCTGCTGTCGCTGAGCCGCGCCCGCACGATTGCCCTGCACAAGCGCCTTCAAGGCGGCGATTTCGTCGAGAAGGACCGCGTACTCAGAAGACGTGATAAGGGCGGAGGGCTTACCGCCCGCCCCCAGTGTCTGCTTCTCACGCACTGCCGCCCCATCATCCGACTGCGCCCAGGCCTGAAAGATGGCCACGACGAGCGCCTGGAGCGAGCGGAGAGTGACCCCGCTAAGGTCACCCGCAAGCGGGTACCGTACCTTCACCGCCGCGTAGAACACGGGGTCGAGGCGGTTGTAGAGGGACAACTTACGGGTCTCGTCGGTGGGCTGCCAGTCAGGAGCGCGGTTATCCCGCACCAGACGTTGCTCACGAGCCAAGATCGGCTGCGGGTCAACTCCTGCGGGATAACGAAGCGCCGCATGCTCCTGCTGGTGGCTTTCGCGAAGGACCGTCGGCACGCTCCCCTTGATGATGTCGATGAGGGCACGACGTCCATCTCGGTCAGCCGAAGAGTCCGTACCCCGAAGCCAGGTGGCGGCCACAGAGTTGCGCTCCACGACGAGGGCCAAGACGTCATAGAGTAGTCCATTAACCTTCTCGATAACCAAAGAGGTGGGGTCGTCGAGGTCAAAGGGGGCCAAGTCCAGTCCAGCGGACTCAAACTCGGTCCGAAGCTGCACCACCAACTCGGAGAGGCGGTCGGTGTCGTCGGTACCACGATAATGATGTTTCTTGGAACCAAGGATATCCTCGCGGATACCCTTGGCCCAAGCCCGATGTAGTCTCCCCTTGTAGACCACGTCGACCGCAGCGTGTTGGTCAACGAGATGCTTCCGCAACGCGACAGCGGCGTCGGAGTTGCCGGAAGGATTAGGGGGCACCACAGGCGGGGTGCTAGCGGTTGGGGTGTCCCGAACCGCATCTATAAGCCGTATAGAGGCGTCCAAGTCGGAGTCCTTCAATAGGCGTTTACGAGCTCGTGTAGATGTCGCCATTCTTCTGAAAGCCAGAGAAAAGATGATGCGCGGTAGCACGTTTGGGTGTTGTGGCGGAAATGGAGGGATGACGTAACGGCAGAACGTGCGGAGCGGCGAAAAGAGCGTGGGGCACTTGCAAATGTCGATGTGGTCGAAGGTGTCCGGAGCACCAGCCCAAAATACGTAAACCAGCGGGATCAGTGCAGGCAGAACAACGCAAATGAACATTGCCACAACCGAGCAATAGCAACGCGCGGTGCCCATGACTCGCAGCCGCAAAAAGACGTCTACCGTAAAATCATGTCCAAATCCTAGTCGCACCCAAACGCGCAAGTGCGCACCACCTCTTCAAGCGGCTGCTTAGCCAATCATGGCCAAGATAGCAAGTGGAATGAAAACGTGGATGGGGCCACGACCTACCGGAATATCCAAGTACACTAGATATCAGAAAGTCCCGTACTCGTGTGGATAAACTGTATAAGATAAACAAACCCTAAGCTAGATATACCCGGAACGGTCTCGGACGGTCTCGGTGTCTAGCCTACCTGTGACACAGCGTGTGTCACAGTACGAACCTACAGATCAGTCAGCAGTCCAGTGTTGGTCCTAGGGATCTGTCATAGGGGCCTGACCGGGACTCCCAGTCAGGGCTGCCTATACAGATTTCAGCAGCGATCTACAGGGGGAAATCGCGATGGATGCAGTGCCATGTCATATGTCAGATATATAGTCGGGTGTATATATCGGATAACGGAGAATAAACCCTGAGTTAAGGGTTTCGATATCAGAACGGTAAAAAGTCTCAGATTGATAAAAGAGGTACACATAAATACTAACGGGTGTTTCCCGTCTACTGGTGACGGTCACCCAGCCTACTATAGGAAGTGACAGGTGACAGTCTTTACTGTCGGTGTGTCACATCCAGCACACCACCTAGGGTGGTGACCGGAGCTAGTAGTGAACGAAGCAAACAAACTCCCTACTCAACTTCAGGAGGAAACTGTAGCACAATTGGGGGCCTGTACTCTTGGTCAGGGCGGTCCCAGGTCACAGCAAGATTGTCAGATTCTGCTGTTACTTTGCTAAAACCCTAAACACAGCTCAAATTCAGAGAGCCCTTCCGCACATCTAGGAGGCTACACTACAGGTAACTCCCAGGCAGGTACGGCGTGACTAATTCTAGCCACTAGTGGTCTTCGGAGCTGTCTGCCCGGCTCGAAGCAGCGTGACTGTGAAGCAGTTGCCGGCCCCCGGGGCCGGTGATGAATCATTCGTAGAAGAAATTGACGGATTCTCGATCACGGGAGGCTGCACCGCACCGGGATGTTGCCAAGTGCTGCCCGACGGTGGAGCCTCGTCATCTGAAGATGAAGCCGGCGACAGCGGAGGGCCGTCCACAAACAACTCGGCAGGTGGTGGCGGCCCGGGATGCCACGGCATCGGAGCCATGTAGAGTCCCTGCCGTCTCTGCTCCCGCCGTTGGCGACGAGGTGGGATAGCACACGGCACGCCATGAACCATGTCAGCTGGCAAAGCCTCCGCAGCCGGGATCGCCGAGGCAGTCCACGTAGCACCACCGACCGGTGGAGCCGTGCATGTGCGCGCATCGGCACCACCGACACCGGCAACGGCGTGCGGTGCCGCGGTGGCACAAATCACAAAGAGTGCGCACACCATGGAGGAAGTGAGGAGAGACCTCGCGAACCTCGGAATGCCGTTCCCGCAGCCGTACCGTGGCCGCGGCGGTGTCACCGAGGCATCCCCGCCGTCATCGTCGCTCGTGGCGTGAGTCGCGGGCTTGTAGCCGATCTCGCGTTCCGGCCCCTCAACCGCGGAGAGCAAATTCATGCTCGGGGCCGGCTCGTCGGGCACCAATGCAACCCCCGTGCCCTCAATGAAGTCGGCAAACGTGCGTGTGACGGGAGGGCAGAAGGGGTTTGGCGGACCGGTCCAATCCTCCTCGGACCCAACCGACGCGGGCGGGGAGTGCGCGGGTGGCTCCGACACCACCGGCATGTCGGCAGTGAAGGTGTTGATGTTGAATGTGGAAGCTCCAGCCGCGTGCGCCATCTCAGAGAACTCGGCGACGGCGGACACGAGGACCTCACCGTCCTCCTCGCAGAACGAGCACGCGGAGAGATCGGTGAAGACCTCCGGCTTCCCGCCCGCAAGCATGCAGAGGGCGTCGAATTCCACGGGGTCGCCGTTGTCGATGGCGTGTTGGAACCTCGCGGCCAACACGGAGTTCTCGGCCTCCTCGGCGAAGGCGAAGGCCGAGAGTCCGGTCCTGCCCCCGTTTGGGCAGTCCCTGTGCCAATGCCTCGCCTTCCCCTTAGCACACACTTGATTTTGGCAGTACGGGATTGCCGCACCGCTGTCGCGGTGGAAGGCCACCTTCCGTGAGACGGACTGAGACCAATTCCCCCCTTTGGGAACACACTATTCGATGAAAATGATATTCTCATGTGAAAATGATATTGCCTTATTTACCTCATGATAGGCTTAAAAAGCCGCATTTTAACAGTCAAGAACATGCAAGTGCAGGTTGTGCATTAGATTTAATGGTTTTTATGGTACAAAATTGAGGTCAAATGCACTTTTCGAAATCTAGGAGGAGTGAAAACACACAGAACTTTTGACTCAGAATCTATATACACGTTATACACATATTATTTACATGTTTTTTTTTCGTCTTGCTTTACGCGTCCACTTCAGGTGCTACCGCTACCGCTACGCAATTATCAAAAGCTTCGTCTTCATCGGAATCATCCGATTCATTCAAGTCACCTAGGTCCTTGCGCGTGCGTTTGGATTGTTGTGCAAGCAAAGCGACGACTATCTGCGCGTATTGCTCGTTCGGTATACTCCATTCGGGGTCATTCGCATCCACATTCCATGCCAGCACTATTTCATTCTTATCGAAAGTCTCGGTAGACGGTCGGTGCCCCGGTGGCGCTGCGAAAGCTCCTGGGTGACTCGCAAGCTGCTTGCCGAGGTGCTTCTTCTTGGTGTCGGTGTGCTTTTGGGTTGGAAATAGCGATATAGCAGCTGTTGAGTTGACGGATAGCGCGCCTCCACCTTCACCAAGTACAACGGATCCGACCATTCGCTTCGCTTCAGTTGTACGCGGAACGCGAACTTGTCGTTTTCAGATTCCACCGCGAGAGCCACCGCAAAGCTGCCGACTGTCATCTGGCCGTAGGTGACCTCCCACTGGGCGTTGTCCACGTACTGCTCTGCTCGCTTTTGGGCTCGACCTTGGTGTTTCCGTTTACCGTTGTACACTTCTATCGGCGCTCGATCAATTCGGCGTTGGATGCGCACCGGTATAGCGGGGACGGCGGCAGCCTCGGCAGCTTCTATCGCCAACGCGGGCGCCTCTATCAGTCGAACCAAGGTGGTATTGCGCTCGATGGCGATTTTCTCGGGATGCTGGAAGGGTATCGCGGGCGCTTGACATTCTCCACCAGCAGTTAGGTGGTGCTGTTTCTCGATGACATCCTCGCGCCAAAACTTTTCGTGCACCTCCGTCAGCTTTGTGCCCAAAATGTCCTTCAACGCCTGTAAGGTATGCTCAAGCTTTTCGATGCCTTCTTCGGTAAAAGGAATCGGCTTGATGTATCCAGGCCCCGTGACAGGGGGTGTAGAAACAAGCTTTGGCAATGGAGTCTCGGGTAACCATTTGGGTGAAATGGAATACTGTTTGTACTGCATGCCCACTTCGCCGTGCTCGTTCTTCTTGAACTTGAAAGCCTGCTGTGCCAAAATATTGTGGCAATCGAAGACGTGACCATCAAACCAAGAGCTGAAGTCGAAGATCTTCTCGGTGTGCTCGCACGTTACACCATCCGTAAAGCATTCTTGTGCGACCTCTATCATCTCGTCGAGCGTCCAAGCTTGCTTGCGTCGTAGACGCACGGAGAAGCGTGAAAACATCTGGTCAATGTTCTCGTGCGTATGTCCCACCAACAGAAAGTTGAGTTTCACCTTGCGAAAGACGTCCGTGTGCACCAGCCATGCTGCGTATGCCAACATCAACTTGCTCTTGTTGGTGCTCACATTGTCAAGCTGTACATACAATACTTCCGGCATCGGGTATGAATTTTCCCCGTCCCCGTTGCGTCGATGCTCTTGAATGCGGAGGATATCCCGGTGCAAAACGTTGACAAGGAAGTTCGCATCGTCCTTGAAGTTGGCGTAGTTGAAATCCATAAAGCGGCCCACGTTCTCGATCATGCTCCCCATGTTGTGCACGTCAAGGAAGTCCTTAGAGTCCAGATGTTTAGGGATACGTCGAAAGTGTGGCAGTCGGGTGGTCCACTGCGTCATGCCATCGATGATCACCGAGGCATACTTATGCCAAGTTTTGTTCATGGTAATGCTCTTGGTCATATTCGCTTTACGAGCATGTTTGTAGAACTTCTGGCGCTCCGCTCGTGCGATTGCATGATGTTTGTTGAGAGGCCCGTTGTATTGCGCTGTGCAAGATACACAAATTTGGGTCAGTGAACAAATTACATAAGCATATAAACACATCACAAAGCTATTCATGAATATTCACCTTTTTGAGATTTGGTTAAGCCTTCCTTCAATAACTTGAAGGACGCGCAAACATCGCACTGAGAAAATCGGTTCGTCGATGGAATCTTGAGCCACTTCCTGCAATCTTCGTCAAATATTTTGTAGAAGTAACTGAGAGAGCATTTTTCCTCTCCTCATTCTCTTGCAAGCCCTCGTTGTACTCGTCCCACAGCTCTTCGATGGTCAATCCATCCGAAAGATGAATCGGTTCTTTGTCAGGTTGGTGTTGTCCGTATTCGTCGGCGTATTTCTTGAGCCAGGCGACGACCGACTCGCGTTTCAGAGAAATCTTGCGGTTGTCCTCCTCGTACGTCAATCCATAAACAAACGTGTGTCGGCCCTCGAGCACGCGTGTCCGACAGTCGTGAAGATACCCGTAGCTGATGCCGTAAGCCATATAGTAGAACTTAAAGCACACCTGTTACAAAAAAAAAACCGTCACTCAAAAATTAATAACACATTATCTAGAAAATGCATAAGGGTTTTGGTAGGTCATGCCAATTTAAGACGCTTGGGAGACACCCCCAACACTGCACGTCTGCAGGCGGGACGGCCGTCGCATGCTCGTCAGCACTCTCCAAACCACGCCTTAAATCTGCGCAACCTAGACCCTCAGTGGGAATCGAACCCACGAGTGCGAGGTTCATAGCCTAGCGCCGTACCAACTCGACCAACGCGTCGCGAATGTACTTTAAGAAATTTATTTAGAAATTTATGATACAATATTCCACATTCCTGTGATGACATTACAA